>CM062813.1:787790343-788075863 GCA_031772625.1 Pinus tabuliformis | reverse complement strand
CAATGGTCGGTAATCCAATGAATTATCTTCATGCTTGACATCAACACATTTATTCGCATGAATAGAATTGTACCATCGGGCTTTGTAATGATTGAGGACTACATCATTTCAGCAGTTTGCAATAGGAATCAATTTGTAACAACACCAATAAAGATCCCAATCTTGCACAAAGAGAACAAATAAGAAGATCAAATTCCTTTGTTTACATACTCCATGATCCAACAACATCAACAACCACACTCTTAAGCATCCACAACTCATGTACATTGAGGGTAAGTGAAGTTATGTGGTTCTCTAATTTTTAGTCATGCAATTCCTTAAAATGCTAAAATTGTAATTTTGGAAAATTCCTCATTTACACTCCCTTTCTCATATTGTCGTAAACTGAAAAACACCTTTAGTTGGGGGGAAGGGAAATCAATTCATATTCACATTTCATACACCATCACACATTTTCATTTCATTCCAACTCGCATATTCTTTCCAATCAACTATTGTTGCAGTATGATTCCAAAAGATTATATGCTTTGAAAATTATCAATTCATTGCTAGTTATGATAGGACTTGAAAAGAAAATTCTCAATGTTTTCATGAACTTTGATGCAGCAAAAAATAAAAAGCATTGTTACACAAGAACCAATGCTCAAAATTTCGGTTGTCACACAAGAACCAACCATTAAAAATATATGTTTCAATCAAATGTATTAAACTTTGCAAAAGAAAAAAAAATGATGACACAAAGTTTGCAGAGAATCCATACAAGCAAAAGCTCATAAAGAATCAAAGCATTTCAAAAAAAAAATCAACTTTTGGGTAAATGAATCAATTCAATAGTTGCATGAGGACATGCAACAACGTCAGTTAGGGGTATGTTGAGTCTCAAAATTGTCTTCCATATTCATCCATATTTCCATCCTTTCATAAACCATTTAGCCCTCATTTCATAACTATCTAGCCTAAAACCCTACATCAAGTAACCATCTTTATGATTATATGGGTTAGGATCCTTGTTTTCCAGAGTTATTTATTTTATGTATTTAAAGTGAATTCATGATTAAAAACTAGGAAATTAACACGGTTTCATATATATATATATATGTTATGAGTTTTGTGACATATGTAGATCATTTGGAAGCTTCCAAGGCACCCTTATGTGGCCTCCCAAGATCAAATTCGAATTTCAACTCAAGAGGTGGACCATATTCCAAGGAGAAATATCATGGAGATATTTATGAGTCATGGGATTTGTATCTAGTATTTAGGGATAAGTTAAGGCAAGTATGGATCTAGTAGATATTTAAGGGATCTACATTTATTGAGTATATATCCCTAATTCATGTATAAATAGGAGGAACATCCTTCAAAGGAGGTTAACAATTGTTGATTATTCATTAGCATCATATTTATGATTGTTCATTCAACATGAATAATATCATTTTCTCCAAATCATGAGTTATGAGTGTTGTTTGATTCTTAAGATGTGATAGTTTTTCTTGTGTGTTCATTGAGGAATGGAAGGATCCCCATCAACCACAACCTACATACAACTATAACATAGTTTGATTTCTATTATTTCCTTTCATATAAGTGTGCTTTACTTTCTATAAGTGTGATTTTCTTTCTGCAAGTTTTATTTACTTTCTTACATTTGATTTGATTGTCATTAAACTGCTTTCTTACTAAATATCTTAGTTTGCTTGCTTGACAACTAAATCACTAGTTGCCGTTTACTGCTTTCTGGATTAATTTACTGATTTTTTTATTATCATTGTTTGCTTCTTATAGTTTTTCATAGATTAATTTTCTTTTGAATAGTTTAGAAAGTCCATGGCGTTAATTCATTCATTCTAGCTTTAAAATTTAATTTAGTTTTCTTTCATGAGATTTCTTTTGCATTTTTCTTTAGATATATTTGTAATATGCATTTCCTTTCTCTCTTTCCATCCTAAAAAATCTTTCTACAATAGTTTCATCTGAGGTCCCATATATTTTGGTTTGCTTCTAAGTTTACAAAACCCTCGGGTTGACATATTAAAATGACAAGGGAGTTAGCATACCATTAAATCGCCCTACATGAGGTGAAGAGGAAGTTTCAATATGAACATCTTCTTTGACTGAAGCAGATTCTAGATCTGAGTTAGAGTCTTCATGAGAAACCAGAAGATCACATGATATGCTTGGGAATTTGTCACGATATATGTAAGCATGGGAGTGATTACTGCCCAGGACTAGGGGTTGATCAAAAGAATTGATTGGACTAAATTTTCCACTGAATATTAGAATATTGAGAATCGTTCAAGAATGGAAACTTGTTGTTTTGATGTAGACAATTTTTAAACAGAGAGGAAGAATTGGTAGTGTCCTCACCTTCCTCCTCCTCTACCCGTGTAATGTGACTGCCTTGCACCTGATCACAATTTGAGCCAGTAGCTTGAGAAACAAGAGGATGTGAAAAACTGGTTGGTGAAATAGATTGATTAAGTGAGTCACGGTAAAAGTAGCCATGATGCGGAGAAGATAGAGGACAACAAAAATCTAGATCAATCTTGAGATTAGAGTTGTGAATGGTGACATACTATTGTGAAATGTAGGAGTGAGTCTTTGTTGTAGGCCTCCTGAGCCATTACGAATTTCCTCCATTGAAGCAGAAGATGGATGAGAAGATGGGTTGGGGATTTGATTCATAGATTTGTTAGCTTCATGATCACTACAAGGGGGCACCCACATTCGGACCGAAAAAGAAGGAGGACAAGGAACAAACGGGGTGGTCGGCTCCTATTTTGCAATCTGAGCTACCTCATGATCCGCAAGAGTTGGGGAGGAAGGTAAATTAGGGGATTCATTGTATTGGGAGACATGAACCAAGTGTTTAAACTCTTGTCTCAAGAAATCTATGCTCAAAATATTATCAGGAATTTCACAACAGATGTGAAGGAGCTTATCTAAAAAGTCCTCAACTAATTCATCAGGCTCCATTCTTAAACGATATATTTTTTCATAGACATCTCGGTGGTTGTACTTATCGAAATATTTAACCATCATCTCAGCAAGCAAAACGAATGAACTGATAGAAGCAATGGGTAATATATGACACCATTTTTTAACACAACCTTCAAATGTGTGGGTGAGTAATATAGCCCAAACATATTTAGACTTTATTTGGTCATGATGACAAAGAGTCATAACTTGAAGCAGATGCACATGAAAAGGTGATTCACCCTCACCATTGAAAGTCAACTTGGATAGGTCATGAATAACTTCCACAGGGATGGTACAATTAAGCTTTTTAGAAAAACATCCTAGGATTATGGTTTTAGGAAGAGCCATTTTAAATAAGAGATTCAAACCAGACTATACGGGCACATCTTATTGTCTCACCCTCCTTCTAGCACCATTTTGTTGATGGTGTTGGAAATCCGCCAACCAAGGGGATCTCCCCAATGTGAAGTCCTAACTAGATCTCACACTGTTTGGTGTAGGATTCCCATCTAGTATAAATGCCTGGTTTCCATATACTTAGAGATATGCCTTAGTTTTAGTTGTTAGCAAATGAGAGTGTTACACTGGTATCTTCAAACAAAAAGGTAAGTGTGCTTGGTGAGTGTGTAATGTTACTGTGTCAATGTTCTCTTACTGCAAAAGGTGGGAGAAAAGTGAGGAGAGGAAATAGTACTACGCAGGAAGAGACACATGCAAACTATGAAGGTCTGTCCAACATCTAGCAAAATAGTCCACAACGGATGTGATAGCCATTAATACCAAAGTACAAGGGAAAACCCGTCCACCATCTCGCAAAGTAATCCACAATGGATGTGATGGTCATTATAACCAGTAAGTGAGGAAGGTCTGTTTAGTATCCTACAGAGTAGTTGACAAGGATGAGACATCAATGATAACCGATACATCACATTCCCAACAAGGTAAGTACTAAAACAACCAAAATAGTTCAAATGCCTTAGTACGTGTGAAACAAACATGAATTACAAATTCCAAAAGAATAGTCTTACAAAAATACACAAAACATGCATGAAAACATGCTGGCCTGAACATGCTTCTATATTAAGAAAAATTTCCAAGACACATATGTACAATATCATACATCACTAGTCCTAGTAATTGGACATTGGATTCACTCCTTGCTCCTTAAAGAAGTAACTGAAAAAAATCTATGCTTCATGGGAGGAGCCAAGGTGAAAATTCCTTTCTCATACAATGGGAGGGGTATATATAGCCAAGGATGATGCTTGAACCTTGTGACTCCTAAATACACTCATGACCGTTCAACTTCCATTAATTCTAAAATAACACGACTCTTCATCTTCATTGTGTGTCCGTTGGAATCTCAATTTACATTACATTCAGTTACAATAGATATGGCCCATAGTTGTGATGTGGCGTCGACAACTCATGACACAACTTGACATGACAATGCTGACATGGACTGGTTGGTTGTAGTGGAAATGTCAAGATGTTGTTGTTGCTGAGTGATGGATGTGTTCTTGGATGCAATTTCTCTTCTCCTCCACATAGATTAATGTTGCAGGGTTTTCAATGATCTTGGTCTTATAATATGGTTGCATGCTTGTGTTCCCTTCACTTGTTCTTTGATGAGATTCTTTCATCCATCCAGCCGCAAATAAGTCTTCTAGAATTTTTTCTCCTTCTCCATCTCGTTCATCCTCTCAACATGATCTATCAGTGTACCTGTTCCTGCAATTCACTCATGATGGGACACCATCAAATCCAAAACCTCCTAGTCTAAGATGATGCATTGTTTTCCATGGATCGTGCCTAGTACATATGACAGGCTGGGGAAGAGGGCCTAGTAATTGCGCATTGTGTGGTTCTAGGTGACAGGGAGGGAAACTGGTTACGAAGACTGTGTAGAGTGTAGCTCACGGCTGACTAAGGAACTCCGGGATACAATCTTGAATGTCAGGGAAAACTACACAATGGCCACTGGGAGGTAGGATTGCGCAATTGAGGTCACTAGTGGCAGTTACAAGGTGGGATCCTAGGGCACCTCTATGCAATTTTATGAGGGAAGACAAGACAGAGCTACAGAGGGACTAGAGAGGATAGTTCTGTGTAGGTTTTGGCAGAAGTGAGTCCCAATCGAGGGAAGACATTGGGAGTACACCTCTACTCAGTTCTAGGAGGAAAAGTAGGTTTATTTCTCTATGTATTGAGGGGTTCTAGTAGGCGAAGGGGAGGATTGATGACTGATCTTGCAAAGTGCGCATTTTAGGTCAGGATTTGAGGAACTTTCTGCGCAATTCTAGGAAGGAAGGTAGGCTGCTCACTTTTGGGATTACACAATGTAACTATCCCGGGGGGTAGCCTCAAGCACTACATAATTCCAGGAAATAGAGAAACATCATTGAGGGCTGAGACTACAATGAAACTCAGTTGGGGTCTGGTGAAGTGGAGTTGTTTAGTCGGAAGGATTTTAAGGAAAATGGCTAAGTGTGGGAGACAAGTGAACTTGTGAGGAATTGACATTGTGATCACACATTTAGCATACTTGGACAACATGACAACATAGAACACTAGGACAACAAGGCAAAGTATTTCCCTCTATGAGACTGTATAGAGTTAAAAGTGACAAGGGTGACACTTGGGATAGACCTTTGGACGACTATGATAACACTTGTGTGAAAATGCTTACAAATTTATTTATGAGTGTGATAGATGTTTCCATGGCTAGGAAAACTTGTATACACAAATACCAACCTTCAAGGTCACTAGAATGGGTCGCAAACATGACATAACAACCAAACATGTCAACATAAGACAATTGATCCAACAAGAAAAAGGGAGCAAGACACGTAGGGGAAATACATTGAATGAATATTAGTGCTTGCAACCATGCATGTCATTGAATACAAAATGATATGACAATGATAAACAATCCTTCAAGCTACACTAAGAGGTGTATTTCAAAATATATGCTTTCTTTTTCCATACCTACCCTCCAAAGCGTTATGCATCAGGTGGAATCTTCATGCAACATTGATCTTCTATCATACCTTGGGTTCCTTGGTCTTCTTATCTTTCTCCTCAACTCCTTGAGAGTCAACTAGCATATCATCCTTCTTTGTGGCCCCTGAGCGATACAATTGCGTAGTTTCAGTGGGAAATGAATATTGTGGGATGAGGCCCTGAGAGGGAACATTGCGCAGTTTCAGGATGCAAGGCAAACTAGGCAGCTGAGGGACAAAATTGCGTTGTTTTAGGATGCAAGGCACTGCTGTGGGATGAGGCCCTGGGAGGACACATCTATGCAGTTTCAAGATGCAAGGTAGACTGGGCAAATGAGGGACAAAAATGTGCAGTTTTAGGATGCAAGGAAATGTTGTGGGATGAAGCCATGGGAGGATGCAAGGCGAATTGGGTAACTAGAATTCCTAAGGGACAAACTTCGTAGTTTCTGGAGACAACGGGTTTTGACTGAGGGAAGGAAACTGGAGGAAACCAATGTGCATGTTTTAATGCTAAGGAAGGCTTGGATTTTTGCACATTGCAGAGTTCCAGCAGGCAATGGAAAATATTGAGGGTTACATATGCGAAGTGCGTGGTTTAAGAAAGCTAGATGAGGCTAGGTTGCTAGGGAAACTCTGGAAGTTGGCTAAGTGTGGGATCAGTGGAACTGATGTGAATAGTGATAGAACTTGACTAGGATCATAGAATTGAACACTTAGTGACACACCATAGACCATCCAGAACATATAACACATACTTCACTTAATGCAACAACCTTTGTGGCAACTTACGACAAGTGCGACTCTGATGATAGACTTTGGGAGGATAAATGTGACACTTGTGTAAGAGTGTGTGAAATGAGTTTGAAACATGTCTATGTGGTGAGGGCAACCCATTCTCACAAAGATTTCCCCTTGAAGAAAAACAAATTTCCCTTTGGCTAACAAGCGATAATCCCCATGGCCAAGGATGACACATACTATATAAAGATAAAAGTGTGAATGACTCTTAAGATCGAAGAGGGAAGCTTGAGATCATCATCTTACCAAATAAGTGACTAAGGAATGCTTGATCATAGGACCCACAGTAGGCTCTGAAATTTAAGTATAGGCCAAAATATTGGAGGGTGTTGCAGTCGCTACAACAGGGGGAACTACTAAGAAACGTAGTTCATGGTTGGGAGGAATATGAAAACCTTTAATCTATTTCAAGGAAACTTTTAGATAAGTAAATGAATCTATGTCTTGAAAGAATGAATATAATTCTATTATGATTATAAGTGTTTTTGTTTATATTAAAGGGAAGGAATGTCTAAACTTTACTAATATTCTGTAAATAAAATGTGTATGGATTTGTATGTATCTATGAGTTCTTTTGTGCTCGAAAAACTAGTTTTTACAGGTCTAGAGTAAACATTCCTCTATTGGAGGAACTGGGAAAGAAGGAAACCCTAAGCAAGAACTAATCTTAATAATTACCATACAAGTGAAATATGAAAAGTAAGATAAGATGGGTTTTACTAAAATACAAATTATATTAGGTAGAATTAGAAACTAGAAATTATAAGAAATATGGTTAAAAACAATAAATCCCATTGTCATATAGAAATTATTTCATTTCCATACTTTAGTAGAAGAGAATTACAGTAAAATAGTAAATAAATTTTATGCCGAAGTTAGTATGTTACAAGCCAAAAACTAGAATTTTGTCGACTGGATATTGGGCAGGAAGTCCCAGGAAAGACAATAACAGGGCCTCAAGAATAATTTAAGTAGATTCCCATGAAAAGAGTTCATGAGGCCTCTGGCCTATGTTTGTGTTTATTCTCTTACAAAAAAAAAAAAAAAAGTAAACAATTACCATATTATCTATTCAAGTATATAGCCACAACTATGCATAAATCTGAATGTACATTACATTTTAGAGTCTACAAGGGATACTCTAACATGCATACATGGACCCAAAAAGAAATGGAAATATTAATAATATTGGAAACCATAGTTGTAGCTACTATATCATTAGGCCACAAGTCAGTTGTAAATATGTCTTATAGTATGAAAATCTCAATTAAGAAAAGGAGGGGTAAGAACCCTTAATTAACAGTCAATTTACATGGGTCTATTTTTTTTCCTGACCTTCCACCACCATTTTTAATAAAACCCTCAATATATTTCATAAGAATATCACTGAAAGCCAATATAAAACCCTATCCAATTAACGAGATTTTCTTTACACTCTAACTACAACAACGCGGTTGACATTAATTTGGAGCCAAATATGGCATCAAAACTTGTGGAAGGGTATCAAACAATAAGTACTTGAAGAGTCAAAGTGTGAATAATATTTTTTTGTAGGAAATTAATCCAAAATCATGCCTCAAGATAGACACTAGTTCGATGGAAAACTAACCTCTGGACACAAGAATAACTCCTTAGTTTGTCTTTAAAAATTATTAATAAAAACTTTTATCAAAATTTTGTGAAAATTTTAAGATAACCAGAGTATCACCTTAAAGAGGACAGGTGTAGACCTCCACTCCACTCTGTTACAGTGCGAGAAGCATCAAACTGAGAAAAAAATAAAGAAAGATATATATATATATATATATATATATATATATATATATATATATATATATATATATAGATATAGATATGCACCTTAGGTAAACATTTTTCCCAGAATTCAATTCGAACTAAAACCCTAACTTGAATTCCTTCTTCGAGGGTTTTTTTATTTATGTGTGTGTGTGTGTCTATATATATATATATATATATGTATACCCCTCAAAAAAGGAATTCAAGTCAGGGTTTTAGTTTGAATTGAATTCTGGGAAAAATGTTTACCAGGGGAAAATGCCATGAAGGATCGTTAGTATGGTCATGAAATTTTGACAAAGGGCTGACGTCATGTTGAAAATCTCAGTGCGAACCAAAGTTAACTTGAAACATAACACCAATCCATGAGATTAGAAGATGCAATCTATGATCATTTAACCCAAATATGTAGAATATGTACACTTTAGCAAAGAGAATGAATAAATAGAATGAGAAGGTCAAATTATGAGACCTAACGTGCCAATTATGTTTTAGCCGGAATGCAATCTTCATTCTCATCAAAATTTCAACATGGTAATTGAAATATGGTTTCAAACCTTTGAAGGCTAAAAGAAAAACCTTTTTCCTTACCAAATATCCATGTGGTTGCAACGCTCAGATCTCAACCAATGCAAAGCCCAAATGAGCTCAATATGGTGGGATACCGGGGGTAGGTAGTTACCATAACAATGCAAATACCATCCCCATTATCGATCAAAACAAGTAAATAATCATCGTTAAAGTATGACACTTGTATAAGGTTCTGTCAGACCTCATGAACCCCCTTTCCATGTAAACTATTTTCACATTGATGGATCGCTAGCTAACCTCCATGTGTAGTCCAATGCCACGAGGGTTTCAAGATCTAGAACTTCCATCCCACAACATTGTGTATATATATATTTCAACGCAAAGACTTAACAAAAAAGTTATATATGCAAACACATATTATGGGTAGACTTGGTCATTCAATATCAAACATTACGAATATAGGTGTGTATATTATGTATCAATCTATGGTTATATTGTAGTTTGCAATGGTATATGGTAAGTGTGACAAGGGGTTGTCAAAGTGTAATAATAAGAAAGAAAAATATAAATGACAAGGCCTCCCCTCATTATATTGGGAGGAGATTCTTGTTGAATCAATGGCATGCCAAAGCTTTAGTATTAAAACTTATAAACAAAATAAGAGACATTGTGCATTAGGAGATAATTGAGCCAAGTTGGATAAAAGAAAAAATTTGCAGAGATCATTATATTGTTACTTAAGGTAGGATAAACTAGATTTGAGGATGGAAATCAATGAGATACTTTCCCTCTGCATGTAAAATTAAAAGATCATCTTATTGATATGGCTATAATATATATATATAAAAAAAAATATTGTTTAATATATGGTAATTCTTAGTTATTTACTCATAAAAATTGGAGGGATGTTAAATATACATTGATAAGCTAGAAGAGTGTTTAGATGATGCAAGTTGTGTTGGCCCCATGCTCACTGGTATGGTCATAACTCTTCTCCTTTATGATGACAATATTGTTATTTTAGCAAAGGAACCATTAAAATCTTGGAAAACAACTCAAAATCCTCCAAGATTTTTTCTCCATGTAACAACCCTGGTTAAAAATCCATGTAAATATAACAATATAAGACCATGGTCATGGGACATGTATTCCAAGATGAATGGTGGAAAAAAAATCCTAGTTGGTATTGATTTCAGTTATTATGGCTAAATAAATTGACAAAGGAAATGAAAAAGGCTTTGGAAAGGAAAAATGGCATTTTTGGCACATTTATTTATGAAAATAATGGAAATTAGGAGAAAAGGAAGGTGAAAGGTCACAGGTTGCACATGAGGAGGAAAATGAAGGAAAATAATAGAAAATGAAGAAAATAGAGACCTCACTGATAAAAATGCTTATGAGGATCATTTGGCAAGCTTTTTCTCAAGATTTTTTCTCGGGCCTGGTCAGTGTAAGCTTTTTTCAGTTCAATTTTGGAATTTTCACTCTATTCTCTCTCTCATACTCTTGGACAACACGAGGTCTAGACTCATATACAACATGCCACTTCCACAAGTATGGTTTTCCTAAGAATATATCACAAACTTTAGTAGGAGCAACATCACATAGTACATCATTCGTGAAGGGCTTGATGTTGTTGGGAAGGTGAAACTACTCACTAACATGGAGATACCGTCCTTGATGAAGCCACCTGATGGTGTACAACTGTGAATGTGCTGTAGTTAGTAGACCCAACTGCTTCAGGACCTTTGCTGAAATGAGGTTCTTTTGGCTCTTGTTGTTGACAATGAAATGAAATGGAGAACCCTTCACCCACATCTATGAGTGGAAGAGGGGTTCCCCCTCCTCTGCATCTTCAGGCTCATTCTTCTAGATCTTGGTGGTGGCCAAGGTGGCACTGGGCTCTGCGTCAATGATCTGCTTCCCTTTTTCATTCCCCTTATCAGGTTATGATTCATAGTAAGAAAATGCCTCTAATTCAGAAGCCTTCAACTCGACTACCAATGACTACTTGGCGCAACACTCACTTGCGTTGTGAGTGGAGCTCTTATGGAACTCACAACATTTTCCCGTTTCCTTCTTTATCTTCTAGGTGGTGTTCTTTACTTGCAGCTTCGACAAGTTGTCTTGGGTCACCCCTCCTTAGATTTTGTCTTTTCTCCGCGGTTTGGGGGCGCCTTTCCCTTGCTTCACATTTGTATATCCAAAGGCTTGCTTCTTCTATTTAAACTTCTACTCAATCTTGAGAGTGTATTATTACTTTGTGTTGAGGGAGGATATGTCCAAGAACTCCATATCATCCTAGATGTATTTGTGTAGACAACCGAAGTACTTTAGTACCAAATGTCACTCAGAATCCTTGATACCCAACTTTGTGTGAAGGGTATGAAAAAATTTGGTAAAATCTGGCACGTCTTTGTCCCTTCCTTGCCACAGCATGGTCGAATTTATGTATTTATCCTCATAGCTCTTGATAGGGTAGTACTTCTCCTTAATGGACTTTCAGAATGAATTCCAAGTGGTTGTGGTTGAAAATAGTGAGGGTGTACTTTCATCATTATTCTCACAATAGGTTTCCCACCAGTTCTTGAAGTGGGGGGCGACTTTGAGAAGTGAAAAAGTACTCTTTTCCCAGCTGGAAAAATCATGAACAAAAACATATCCTTCTAGCAGATTTAACCATTTATCTACAACCTCCGCATCTATCTGACCTTCAAATATGGGGATTTCAAATTTAACTTGTACCTTAAAGGGTGTGGCACTTCCAGAGTGCCTACTGGAAAAGAGATGCATCGCCTTTGGGTAGGTGTTGAAGGATCTAAGAAAAGTTGTCTATCATCGCATTCCTCTATCATTTGAGGGCTTCTTCAAGAAATATTTTGAAAGGATCTCCTACCCCCTCGTCTTTCTTCTCTTCCGCCATGGGAGGTCATCGGGGTTTACGAGGCTGGTCTTGCAAGGGTTCAACCAACTCGAGCCCTAACTTCTTATATCATGACCTTGTTGGGGACATGCAAAGAAAAAAGAGAAATAGCAGACCGCTCTGATACCATTGAACCAAAATTAATATGGAACGCAAAAAATCACATATATAACCATAAATATAGAGATGAAGCACACATAACACTTCATTTCATTAATATCAAATACTGAAATATGCTCTCAAACAGAATGGAAATAAACTAGCTTGGGTGATGGTAGCTTATCTTTGAGAAGAGATGTGGCAGCTACATGCCTTTGAAATGTGTTACAATGAGGCTCAAATGCCTATTTATTATTGAACAACAAGGGAAAACCCTAAACAACCAAAACTCTAACCCCATGAGATGGAACACTAAGAGTTTGTGGGCATCCTTGGGATTAATTAGGAAACCAACTTCCCGGGTTCGTAACTTGGTAATATTATCTCCATTTGGCTCGTACGATACCTTGTCAGAAATATCTCTCCAAGAACTAAGGGATTTGCAGCTCTACAACAGCGAGCTTGCTGCAGACCTAAAAAAAACACAGTTTAAGAGGTCAAAACTGCTCCGGAAGTCGAGGACCCCAAAACTGCTAAAAATAGTAAATGCTGCAATAAACAAGGAAATAGATGAAACCAATTGGAGGTCAAGGTGGAATAGGTGGGTGGCCACCAATATCCACCTGGATCAGTCCTCCCACCTTAGGAAGAAATGGTTCCCATTATGTGTAAAGCCTCCATGAGGTGAGGAAATTTCTGTTGAACCTGGTCCTTGGTGAACCACTTGCCCTGGTGAAGGAGTTGGCCTGCTTTGACAACTCGATATAGATGGATCCCCTGTTGGTGAGTGTTCTTGATCTATGTTTCCATGATATGATTAGTTTTTGCTTATTCCATGCAATCCAGGTTTAGCCTATTGGTGTGAGTTATTATGCAATGTCAGATGTGTCTAGCAATGGTGGAAAGTATGGCCAAAGACAGTCCACATTGAACATTGGGTGTAAAACAAGGAATGGTGGAATGATAAGAAGGAAGGAATTGTCCCCCACAACCTTGGTGATGGTGTATGGCCCATATCGAAGTGGGTGTAGCTTGTGGTGGGGTCTAGTGAGGAGCTCCTTCTGCAAATGTAGCCAAACTTTGTCGCCCACTTGGAATTTGTGAAACATCCAATGCTGATCATGACGATGCTTGTACTTAGCATTGGCTTTGTCCAATATATCATGGACCTGCTGGTGGATGTGTTGAATGCGTTTAATGAAGTTGTTAGCCTTGTCGGCTTCAGACTGGACAAGAGCTGAATCTACTTGAGTAGCTGCAAATGGTATGGCCACATCAATGGGACATAATGGCTGAAATCCCAACCCTACCTCAAAGGGGTTGTGGTCTGTTGAGCCGTGGAGAGATCTGTTGTAGCTGTGTTGGACATAGGGGAGGTTTTCATCCCATGTGCATGGATGCTTCGAGTTGTACATGTAAAGAATGTGTACGATCATCCTGTTGATGACCTCTATATGGGCATCAGTTTGGGGATGGAAAGTCATGGAATTAGTAAGTTTGGTATCCAAAATTAACTGAAGACTTGACCAAAATGCACTTAGTAATATTCTATCCTGGTCTGAGACAATGGACTATGGGATCCCAAAGTGCACTCACACTTGCTCAAAGAAGAGGTTAGCAGTGGCCTCTACTGTGATACTCTTCTTGTAGGCTACCATAATCACCATCTTAGATAATCTGTCGATGACCAAGAAAACACATTCATTTTCATGCTTAGTAGAAGGGAGGCCCAACATGTAATCCATGGATATGGATTCCAAAGGTCGACTAGGAGTAGGCAGAGGAGTCTATAGGCGTTGCTTCTTGATGGCTAGTTTGGTAATGGTGTAGACAATGCAGTATTTAATGTACCACCCAACATCTTGATGAAGGTTCGGCCAATGAAAATACTTCAACAATAATACCATTGTTTTCTCTACCATGAAATGTCCACCGACCTGACTTTAGTGTGCTTCCAAAATCATCTTGGCACACTCGCTTGAAGGAACACAAATGTTTCCCAAGTGGCATAACTCCTGGAGGTGAAAAATTGGAACTTGCATACCTTCTAGGAGTGTCTATTATGTGTTGCCAAATTCTCAATCGCTCTTTTAAAGATGTGGCCACCCCAAAGTCTCGTGCCCACAGGAGTTGGGCATAGTCATCAGCGCCATGAATGGCAGTCGACTGAGGCAGTCTCCAACATTATTGGTGTTTCCCTTCTTGTACTTAATTTTCAAATGGAATTGTTGCAATTATGTGGACCATTTCTAATGGTGATCGTTCTACAACTTCACTTGTGTCTGTATGAACTACAGGGCTCGTTGGTCTGTGTGGTGATCGTTTCCTTCCCCAGAATGTAATTCTTCCACTAACGACAGGATTGCACAATGGAATACATTTCTTTGTTATAGGTGGGATACTTTGGGACTCTATCTTAAAGTGTCTCACTGTAGTAATCCATTGGATTCCCTGACTGAGTAAGAACTGTTGCACCAATAGAGTAGTCAGAGGCATTTGTCTCAATCTCAAATGGTTGTTGTAGGTCAGGTAATGTGAGCACTAGTGTAGAGTAGAGACACTTCTTAACCTCAGAAAAAACTCCTTTGTGTTTCAGACCAATAGATTTTTTCTCTTGCTCCACCCTTGGTGACTTGACTTAGAGGCCCAAGTGATATGAGAGAACCCCAACACAAACCTGTGGTAGAAATTGCCAAGGCTCAAAAAGTTGCGAAGCTCTATTAGAGTGGTTGGGGTTAGACCATCCCGAATGACTTGTATCTTGGCTGGGTCCACATTTACACCATGATCATCAATGATGTACCTTATATATTGAACCAGGGTCATTCCAAAAGTGAATTTCTCGAGATTGGCACACATTTTATGTTGTCATAGGGTTTGGAGGACCTGTCGAATATGGTGGAGGTGCTCTTCCCAACTCTGGTTGAAGATCAAGATATAATCAAAATACACCACCACAAATGCATTGATGAAGGGTCACAATATGTCATCCATCAACCTAATGAAGGTTGTGGGGGAATCCAAAAGGCCCTCCTTGGATTTGAAGGCAGTCTTCTACACATCAGAGGGTTCGATAGCCACCCGGTGATAATCGGACATCAAGTCAATATTGCTAAAATATTTCACCCCCTTGAGCTGGTCCAAAAGGTCATCAATCTGTGGGATTGGGTACCTATTCTGGATAGTGATCTTGTTCAATGCTTGATAGTTAATACATAGTCTCTAGGTTCTGTCCTTCTTCTGTAACAATATAATCGCACTCCCACAGGGTGAAGAGATTGGCCTGATGTGCCCTTTTCACAACAACTCCTGAATCTACCTCTTGATCTCATCATTCTCTAGAATCGAGGGTTGATAGATCGGTCCATTGGGTAGTGACGCGTTCGGGGTTAGATCGATGGAGTGGTTGACCTAAGAGTGTAGAGGTACCCCCATATGTGAGGCGAAAATGCCCCTATACTACTCCACGACGTTGTCCATCTACTATTTTTGTGCAGTGGAGCCCTATTTGGAAGTCATGGTGACAATATTATTATTTCCCTTAGGGTGTATCATAAGGAAATCAAATTTCCTGGTCTGTGGAATGATCTTACTGCATTTCTTTGTAGAGATTAAAGAGACGACAGTAGGTGGGGTTACCTTTGGTATCCTGTACAACTTATTGCCCAAATTAATAAACACAGAGCGAGGTCTAGAATCATATACAACATGTCGCTTCCACAAGTATTGTTTTCCTAATAATACATCACAAAATTCAAGGGGAGAAACATCACACAGTACCTCATCTGTGAAGGGCTTGATTTTATAGGGAAGGAGACACTGTTGGCTGACATAGAGATCTCGTCCTTGGTGAAGCCCCCGATGGTGTATGAATGTGGATGTGTTGTAGTCGATAGACCCACCTGCTTCATGATCTCTATTGAAATGAGATTCTTTTAGATCCCACTGCTGACAATGAACTGCAACGAAGAACCCTTCACCGACATCTATAAGTGGAAGAGGTGTTCCCTCTCCTTTGGATCTTCAAGCTCATTCTTCTAGATCTTGGCGGTATCCATGGTGGCACTGGGCTCTGCATCAATGATTTGCTTCCCTTTGTCATTCCCCTTGTCGGGTTTTGACTCAAAGTTGGAACATGCATCTGATTCAAAAGCCTTCAGCTCTACCACCAGTGACTTCTTGGACCGACAGTCACTTGTGTTGTGAGTGGAGCACTTATGGAACTCTCACTATTTGCCCATGTCCTTCTTTGTCTTCAGGGTGTTTTTCTTTCCTTGCTTTTTCGACGAGTTATCCTAGGTAACCCTTCCTTAGTTTTGTCTTTTACTCTGCGGTATGGGGGTGCCTTTCCCTTGCTTCATATTCACATATCCAAAGTATCACTTCTTTTGTTTAAACTTCTGCTCAATCTTGACAGTGTATTGGTATGTTGTGCCGAGCAAAGAGATGTACATGAACTCCATATCATCCTGGATATATCCACGTAGACAACTATGGTACTTGAGTACCAAATGTCACTAATAATCATTGATACCTAACTTCATGCGAAGGGTAAGACAAAAATTGGTAAACTCCGACACGTCTTGGTCCCTTTCCTGCCATAGTATGGTCCACTTTATGTATTTATCCTCATAGCTCCCGACAGGGTAGAACTGCTCCTTTGATGGCATCCTAAAATGAATTCCAAGTGGGTGCAACTGAAAATAATGAGGGTGTACTTTCGTCCTTCTTCTCACAACAGGTTTCCCACTAGTCCTTGACATGGGGGGCAACTTTAAGAAGTCCAAAAGTAATATTTTCCTAGTTGGAAAAATCATGAACATAAAAATATCCATCTAGCATATTTAACCATTTATCTATGACATCCACATCTATCTTATGTTCAAATATGGGGATGTCAAAGTTAACTTGTACCTTAAAGGTTGTGGGGCTGTTAGAGTGGCTGCTTGAAAACAATGCGTCGCCTTTGGGTAGCCACTGAAGGATCTAGGAAAAGTTGTCCATCATTGCATTCCTCTATCACTCGAGGGCTTCTTCGAGAAAGATTTTGAAAGGATATCCTACCCCCTCATCTTTCTTCTCTTCAGCCATGGGAGGCCATCTAGATTATTGAGGCTGGTCTTGCAAATGTTTGACTAGTTCGAGCCCTAACTGCTTATATCCCGACCTTGTTGGGGACATGCAAAGAAAAATAAAGAAAGAGAAGACCACTATGATACCATCGATTTGAACTTAAACAAGAACACAACAAATCACAATTTAAAATAACCATACATATAGAGATGTAGAGAAAATAACACTTCATTTCATTAATAGCAAATACTGAAATATTCTTACAAACAAAATGGAAATAAACTAGCTCAGGCAATGGTTGCTTATCTTTGAGAAGAGATGTGGCAGCTACATGCCTCCCAACTGTGTTACAATTATTCTCAAGGGACTATTTAATATTAAAAAACAAGGGAAAACCCTAAACAACCAAACCCTAACCCCAAGAGATGGAATGCTAATAGTTTGTAGGCCCCGTTGGGCTTATTTAGGCAACCAACTTCCTGAGATCGTAACTTGGTCATATTATCTCTGTTTGGCGCATACGATACCTTGTTGGAAAGGTCTATCTGAGTACTACAAGATTTACAACCATAAAGCTATAGTATTGTTTTTTACCTAAAAAAAATTCTGTTTAGGGGGTCAAAACTGCTCCGGAAGTTCATGACCCAAAACTGCTAAAATAGTAAATGTTGCAATAAACAAGGAAACAGATGAAACTGACTGGAGTTCGAGGTGGAATAGGTAGGTGGCCACCAATATCCACCTAGATTAGTCCTCCCTCCTAAGGAAGAAATGGTCCCCATTGTGTGCAAAGCCTCCATGAGGTGAGGAAATTTCTGTTGAACCTTCTGTTGAATTGCTTGGTGAAGGAGTTGGATTGCCTTGGGTGGATCCTATGTTGGTGAGCCTTGTGTGATCAATTGTGTTATGTTCCATGCAATCTGGGTTTAGCTCTATTGGTGTGATTTGTTCTACAATGTTGGATGTGTCCAACAATGGTGGAAAGTATGGGCAAAGGTGGTCCACATTGAACACTGGGTGCAAATCAAGGAACGATGGAATGATGAGCTTTAAGGAATTTTCCCCTATAGCCTTCATGATGGTGTATATCCCATATCAGAGTGGGAAAAGCTTGTGGTGGGGTCTAGTGGGGAACTCCTTCTGCAAATGTAGCCAAACTTAGTCGCCCACCTAGAACTTGTGTGGCACCTGATGCTGATCATGGCACTTCTTTTACTTAGTATTGGATTTGTCCAATATATCATGGACCTAATAGTGGATGTGTTGAATGCACTCAACGAATCTATTAGCCCTGTCAGCTTTGGACTGTACGTGAGCCAAATTTTATAGAGTAGCTGCAAATGTTATGGTCACCTCAATGTGACATAATGGCTAAAATCTATGATGAGCCTCGGTATTGCAACAAGAATGCTGCAACTCCCAAGGCTATCAACTTTAATTATCAACCCAGGGTTCATACAAACTTAAGAGGTATTAACACTATATGTATAGCATACAATGTGTCCTTCCTTTGTTGTCATGATGTAATGGAGTGCATGTATTGAAGTCAAATCCTAAACTAATTGCAGAAAATGAAATGCTCGAAATGGAAACCTTAACCTATTGCAAGAAAGAAAATACAAGGAAAGAAACCTATTCTAATTGCATAAATATAATGAAATAAATGTAAAATATTACATTTAAAATAGTTTAGATCAATTAACAGAGTTCATTGGAGGTGGCAATCAAGAAAATCATCATTGTATTATCCAATCCATAAATCTGTCCATTAACACAAATTTCTGAAATGTTTTGTATTGGTAAAAAGGAAAATCCTAAGCAGTCTTTAGTCTTCCATAATAATTTATTTAAATCCCAGGGGTCATGATTCAACCATAAGGGACCAAAACCAAGCTTCTTGAGTGAATTTGGTCAAGTAAATGCATGTTGGAAGGCTATTACTGGAAACTACAAGATGTTATAGATTTACTACAGGAAGTTATAATTCATATAATGATCGAGAAAATCAAATCCAAATTGGATGAGAATATTTTTTTTATTTACTAGGATGTCTTAGGTCTCCATTCCAAGTGGAATCACTCAAAAATACCTCTGTTAACCCATGCTAAAAAATAGCAGAAAAATTACTAGTATAAAATCTAGAAATTCAAGAACTAGTGGGCTAGTAAATCTATCAAATGACTAACCTAATCAAGTGAAAATGCAATGGGGTAATTTTTTTTATTAACTATAGTTTTTTTGTGATCTAATGAAAGTGGAACCAACTCGATTGAAGCTCGTTAGCATGATCCAAAAAATAGCTGAAATTTACTGTTCTTTGCCACAAAGGAGTTCCAAAAATCTAGATTTGGGAATAAGCAAACTAATCCAAGTAGATGAATGATTAATATGACCTTCAAAAGCTTTTCCAAAGATAAAATGATGCTTGTGATTGTGCAAAATAACTTATATCAACCATTTAACCCAATCCTACAAGAATAAATCATTAATACTAAATGCAAAAATAGAAAGAAACAAGAATAAGAGATGCATGTGAATAAGCAGTAAAAAGAAGAAAATAAAGGGCTCTAAGGCTCCTGGTATGGCCAAGCCCAAGGAAAATCAGAGTCCTATGAAGGAGACCAATATCTAGAAGCTGAACATGTCACCAATATTAATTATTTCCATCAATACAATTACACCCCTGCAAGAAATTACAATGGAGCTGCAAAAATACAAGTTCTCTCCACAAGAAGACTAATAAAAATCCACATCTAGAGGTAAATTTGACTTGTTACTTATAAAAAATGATTAGGAATAATTCTCTAGGAAAGAAGGAAGATCTCCCTGCCAAAATCCCTTGATTAGTGGATTTGGTTCGTAATGCTAGGAATCTGCATTAAATGGCATGGAACACATTCCTAGATTTTCTCAATCATTGGAGTTCCACAATCTATGCCATAATTCCATAATATCTTGTTGATTTATTATTTAATATTGATCCTCCTGTATTAGGGAGAAAGTCCCTAAATTATCTCCTCCTCCAAATCTTTATAATCTGCCCAATATTCTCATAATATTCAACAAAAATAAATAATATTAGGCACAAATATGCAATTATTCATAAACCTTCCTAATGAACATATTAAAATTAAAAATACATTATCTAATGCAAAAAGAGAGGTTTAGTGTGTTGAAGGATGGTCAGAAGGGTCTTAATTTATGTTTAATTTAGAGGCATGGGCCTTATATTATGTCTAATTTAGGGGCTCATCATACCCCTGCTGAAAGTGTTGCTCATCCTCTCAACAACTTAGTGACCTCATTGTGCCTTATTCATGGCCCTGGTGGCCTTTTTCTTGTGCATTCTTCAGTCCTTTCTCTTAAGAATCTTGGAAGTAAGTTCTGCAAGGAAAAGCATAAAGATGTAGTTGTTCTGATCATGATTGTTTAATAGTCTTTCAAGCAAAAAATACATAACTTTTCTCTTTGCAAGTGAAATTTTTTGGCTTGTAGATTCATTTCATTCATATCCTCTCCCTTGAAACCTTCATTCCATTTTCACTCATTTTTCCGAATATGTTTGTGCATAGAAAAAAAATCACAATTTTCTTGAGACCATTAACCTGCTTTCTTCCCCTTATTCAACATGGGTTCTTGAATATTTTTCAGTTTGGAAAGGTCCTCCACATCCTTTTCCAACCTTTTGCTACCTTTTTCCACCATTCGGAAACCTCTGAAACCTTCAAAATGCCTTTAGATGTGAACTAGAACATCCTGTAGTAATTCCTATAAAAGCTACAGGAAACCTTGCAGCGGTTCCTGTTGTGCTATAGGAAACCCTGTTTAAACTTGTTTTGAGCAGAAATGGTAGTCTGAACGTAGGGTAGGCCCTCAGCTTGACTTCCATTCCTTTATCCCATTTCTATAACATATTTTAAGCCTTAGGCAAAAGCTAGAAAGAGAATAGAGACATCTTGGAAAACCTCTTTTCATAACTGTAGTTTGAGTTCTATTTTGATGGTGAATACCTTATTTCCTTTTATTGTCTTCTTCTTCTCTTTTGTGGCCTAGATGATTGCCAAATGGCCTTGGATTTCTTTTTTTTTATTAGGTCTCTCTTAGGCATTGCCATTTTGGGTTTTAGCATATTTTTTTTCTTTCTTCCTTCTTGTAGCAACATTCTGCCTTCCAGTAGCAGTCATTCCTCCTCTTTCAGGGTCTTCTAACTATATGGGAGTGATCAGAACTGATGTAGAGGGCTTGGAGGATGATGCTAGGGCTCAAAGGGAGTAGTGTAGGTTTGTGAAAATGGAGAGGATGCTCTGCTTGTTTTTTTTTTTTTCAAGAAATTTTTAGGGTGAGACAGAGTGTAGGGTTTGTTCTTGAAAAATATCAATTTTTTCTTATGAAATGGGATGGATGAATGATGGATTGATAGTGGATATGAAGTGGATGGAGGGATTGGAGTGTTGTGGTGACTTGGCCTTTGCAGATTTTTTTTCTTTTAACTGTTTGCCCCATTCCTCAAAATGATCACCATTCATAATTTGGCTTTTCCACATTGCATGAGTGAAGGAGTGAGATGCAATTAACTAATTGAATGCAGTTGAGACTGCTGATCCATCCTTAGCTTATAAAACCTCATCTCTCACGCATTGACAACAAATTTATAACTATAATATGCTCAAGAGAAGAGGTCAAGAATATTGCATATCTATGCCTACCTGATGGTTGTTGGAGAGGCATGCATACTACTTCTGAGTTGATAATCGATATTTTCTTCCCTAGACGTGCTAAGTTTCTTTGCTTGCTTCTGCATAGGTCTTCATAGCTTGCCGATTCTTTGACTGATAAGGTTGTTGTGTGCAATTTTCTTTCAAGTGTTCAATATTTTGCTGGTGGAGTGGATGGACTGCTTCCTAAGGAGGGTGTTCCCCCTTTTCAATCTTCAGAATTGGGTTCATGTTGCTCAAGGTGGCTAGATCTTCTGCTGTGTGAGTGAAAAAATAATTGATGCTGAAATCTGTTGTAACTGTGAAAATTTCTTACAGGAGGAATCCTCTTCATGTATGCTTCATTTAATTCCTCTTTGAGACCTCATTGATGCATGTGGGAATTATGTAAAGTCATAAGAGGTATAAGGAAATGGTTAAAAACATCAAGAGGTGGTGTAGGTGGTGGAAACGTTGATGACATTTTTATTTTTTTTCATGTAAGGGAAAGTGGAATTTGAAGATGGATTTTGGTTAGATGGAGTGGATGAGTGATGAAAGTGGTGTTGGGGGACCTATATCAACCTTCCCTAAATAGTAAATTACCTTTTGACCCATTTCTCCAATCATATTTCCTCTTGTAGCTTCTTCTCGACCATCCTCTAGTACTACAGCATCTTCCTGTAGTAATTCATGACAACCTCTTGTACCAGACTTGTTTTGTCCATATCTCCCACACGGTAGACTGGATTGACCTGAAATTTTCTGAGCATGTTTCCATCATCCTTATGCACCTCCCCATAAAAAAAATTGGTCAATGGATGCACAAATATCGACAAAATTCAAAAATTGTTGTAGGTGATGGAGGCTGATTTATCGAAAATTATGCACTGGAATTTGCTGAAATCACTTGAGCATGTTACCATTATCCATAGGCATCTGCACCTAAAACAAATGGAAAATGGATGCAGGGTTTTCAAGATATGACAAAAATAAATTTCTACTCTATGTATTGATGTTTCCTATAGTAAAACAGAGCATTCCTGTAGCTTTTTAGGACAACAAGGAAAATGAGTGGTAAAAGTTTGGGAATGATGAGTGCATGGTGGAAATAGATGAGGGTGATGGATTTGCATGGCCTTTGCCCTTCTGGAGCATTTGAGCGAAGGAGGAGAAAGTCCAAGTTTGACTTCCTTTGACTAGAATTTTAACCAATTTTTTTTTCTTTGGTGCCAACTTGTTTTTGTTGCTTGCAGATGTTGGAGAGAATCTACATTCATCAGAGAGATACATGGAGCAAAGATTTTTTATTTTTTCATTTTTTTTTTCTTCTAGGCCTACTGGCCGCCTCAATGAGGTTTTCAACTAGTAGGTCTGCCTAGGCGCCTCAAAGGAGGTTTTCACCTAAGATATTTTTTTTTTCTCTTTTTTTATTTTCTTCCCAACCCATTTACCAACTCATGGAGGTTTTCAATCAACAAGCCAATCTCAGGCACCTCAAAGGAGGTTTTCACTTGAGATTTTTATTTTTTTCTTCTTATTTTTCATTCTTCATTTTATTTTTATTTTTATTTTTTTACCCTACTCTACTTGACAAAGAAAATCACTTTCAAGTATAAGAATACTTCCAATGGAGCCATGTGCACATCAACATGACAAATAAATTGATGTGTAGGCTTGAAATATATGCTTTGACATGTATCTAAATTTAAGAGATCAAATGATTTAACTTTGATGATATCAAGCAGAGTTGAAGAAGAGTGTTGATGCAACTTAGTGACTGTCTGGAACCATATTTCAATATAGTTGTGATGCCCCCAGTCCACTTGCTTAGTTGGATCAACTTTGATGTCTTCTTCTTCCATGACCTTTAAATATTCCTCTTTTTATTGATTGTTCTCTTGAACACATGGAGGATTTGATGGTAACCATGAGGGAACTTTCTCAATCTCTGATTTTGTTGTCTTCTCTTCATCAAATGCAACCCATGATCCTTTAGTATTCTCATTTGAATCTTCTTCTTCTGGATCTGGTCCTTCAATGATATCAAGAGAATCTCTTTTTTGCAATACTCTTCCTGAGCTATGGTGAATACTATTTAACTCAACAGGAGATGTTTGGAAGTGTTGTACCTCAACATTGTAAGTGGGCTAAGCTACTTCAATGTGTGGGTTTGGAAATTGTGGTATATGTAGTTGAGTGGGAGTAAATATTTGGGATGGATGTGGTTGGGGTTGTGGTTGTGGTGGAGGTGGATGGTAGGGATAACATGGAGTTGCATATGGAAGATATTGAGGAATATATTGAGGATATTGTGGATGGCTCCCATAAGTTCCTTTGCAACCTTGTTGCTAAGATTAGTTTTGTGTAAATGGCCATTGTTGCCAAGGAAAGGGTGTGTTCCAATTACTTTGAGGTGGATATGCATAACCTTGAAATTGCGAATTAGGATCTTGCATCATACTAGGTTGACTAGGCTGCCATGGTCATCTTGGAGCTATATAACATAGTTGCTTCGGTGATTGAATTTTTCCATTTTCCTCTTGGTAAAATTCCTTCAACCTTGGTAATGAGGGGAAATATTTAAAATCATATGATTTTGCATGGACAACACAAATATCAACATCTTCTTTTTGCTCATTTTGTATTCTTAACATTTATACGTGTTCACTTAGATTGCTAAGAATTTCTATTTTAAAGTTATCAAGAAAATTTCCAAGTTTAGCTTGACTTGCCGATCTTGATGTTGATTTACTTTTTCCCTTCCTCTTGATATGTGTTTTCATGTTTCACAAATTTCTTCAAATGATAGTTGGTATGCATCACCTTTATTCATGAGATAAAGAATATCAATCCACTCATCCCTAATTGTTATAAGTAAGAGGGTTTTTAGTGTGTCATATCCTAAATGATGTAATTTCCCCCTCTTAACACTATACATGAACCTCTCTATTAAATCCTCAATGCTCTCATTTCTTTTTGATTCGTTCTAAATATTTCTTCTTTAAGATCATGATCTTTATAATTTTCTAAAATTATATTTTGCATATAATTCCATGATCTTATTGAATTAGTCATTAACATCATGAACCATTTAAGAGATCTATCCTTCAATGTCCCTGGAAACAATCTCAATTTTTGGGTGTTTCATAAGTAACCATAAGATCTACAAAGGATTTCAAATTCAAAGAGAAAGGTTTCTGGATCCTCTGACATTAGACTGTGAAATTTTGGAAGAAAAAATGGAGAGATGTTCTTCATGTGCACACTACCATCAGTATCTCGAATGGGAAATCTGAGAGGATCTTCCTCATTGTCATCATCTCCATCTATTTATTCTACATTCTTTGCCATCTCTTCTTCTTCTACCTACAAAAGTGAATGGTGATGTGGCTCTTATTTCCTCGGTATTGCAACAAGAATGTTGCAACTCCCAAGGCAACCAACTTTAATTATCACCCTAGGGTTCATACAGACTTAAGAGGTATCAGCACTATATGTGCAACATAAAATGCATCCTTCCTTTGCTGTCATGATGTAATTGAGTGCATGTAGTGAAGTCAAATCCTAAACTAATTGCAGAAAATGAAATGCTCGAAATGGAAACCTTAACCTATTGCAAGAAAGAACGTACAAGGAAATAAACCTATTCTAATTGCATAAATATCATGAACTAAATGTAAACCATTACATTTCAAAGAGTTTAGATCCATTAATAGAGTTCATTGGAGGTGGAAATCAAGAAAAACATTATTGTATTATCCAATCCATAAATCTGTCCATTAGCACAAATTGTTGAAATGTTTTGCATGGGTAAAAAGGAAAATCCTAAGCGGTCTTTAGTATTCCCTAATAATTGATTTAAATTCTAGGGGTCATGATTCAATCCTAAGGGACCAAAACCAATCTTCTTGAGCGAATCTGGGCAAGTAAATGCATGTTGGAAGGATGCTACAGAAAACTATAGGACATTACAGATTTACTACAGGAAGTTATAATTCATTGAATAACCCAAAAAATCAAATCCAAATTGGATGGGATAAATTATGTTATTGAATAGGATGTCTTAGGTCTCCATTCCAAGTGGAATAACTCAAAAATACATCCGTTAAACCATGCTAAAAAATAGCAGAAAATTACTAGTCTAAAATCTAGAAATTCGAGAACTAGTGAGCTAGTAAATCTATCAAATTCCCAACCTAATCAAGTGAAAATGAAATGGGGTAATTTTTTTTATTAACTAGAGTTTTTTTATGATCTAATAAAAAGTGGAAACAACTTGATTTAAGCTCATTATCATGATCTAAAAATAGCATAAATTTATTGTTCTTTGCCACAAAGGAGTTACAAAAATCTAGATTTGGGAATAAGAAAACTAATCCAAGTAGCTCAATGATTACTATGACCTTCCAAATCTTTTCCAAGGATGAAATGGTGCTTTTTATCTTGCAAAATAAATTAATCAACCATTTAACCCAATCCTACAACAAGAAATCATTAATACTAAATGCAGAAATAGGAAGAAACAAGAACAAGAGATGCATGTGAATAAGCAGTGAAAAGAAGAAAAGAAAATGATACAAAAGGGCTCTGAGGCTCCTGGGATGGCCAAGCCCAAGGAAAATTAGAGTCCTATGAAGGATACCAAGATCTAGAAGTTGAACATGTCACAAATATTCATTATTTCCATCAATACAATTACATCCCTGCAAGAAATTACAATGGAGCTGTAAAAATACGAGTTCTCTCCACAAGAAGACTAATAAAAATCCACCTCTAGAGGAAAATTCTACTTGTTACTTATACAAAATTATTAGGAATAATTCCCCATGAAAGGAGGAATCTTTCCCCACCAAAATCCCTTGATTAGTGGATTTGGTTCACAATACTAGGAATCTGCATTAAATGTATGGGAACAAATTCCTAGATTTTCTCAATCATTCGAGCTCCACAATCTGTGCCATAATTCCATAATATATTGTTGTTTATTATTTAATATTTATCCTCCTATATTAGGGAGAAAGACCTTAAATTATCTCTTCTTCCAAATCTTCATAATCTGCCCAATATTCTCATAATATTCCACAAAAATAAATAATATTAGGCACAAATATGCAATTATTCATTAACCTTCCTAATGAACATATTAAATTAAAAAATACATTATCTAATGAAAAAGAGAGGTTTAATGTGCTGAAGGATGGTCATATGGGCCTTAATTTATGTTTAATTTAGAGGCACGGGCCTTAATTTATGTCTAATTTAGAGGCCCATCAATCTCAGCCCTACCTGAAAGGGGCTATGGTCCGTTGAGATGAGGAGAGCTCTATTGTAGCTGTGTTGATCATAGCGTAGGCTTTCATCCTATATGTGTGGATTCTTAGAGTTGTACACGTGCATAATGTGTATGATCATCCTGTTGACGACCTCTATTTGGCCATTAGTTTAGGGATGGAAAGTCGTGGACTTAGTAAGTTTTGTATCCAATATCGACCAGAGACTTGACCAAAATGCACTTAGGAATCTTCTGTCCCGGTCTGAGACAATGGATTGTGGGATCCCAAAGTGTACCCACACTCGCTCAAAGAAGATCTTAGTAGTGGCCTCTATTTTGATACTCTTCTTGTAGGCCGCCATAATGGCCATCTTAGAGAATTTGTCGATGACCATGAAAACATAAACTTTGTCGTGCTTAGTAGAATGGAGGCCTGACATGTAATACATGGAGATGGATTCCCAATGTCGACTAGGAGTAGGAAGAGGAGTAATATATAGGCTTTGCAGTGGAGGATTTCATGTACCTCCCAACATCTTGATGAAGGTTTAGTCAATTAAAATACTTTTGCAGTATTGCCACTATTTTCTCTACCCTGAAATGTCCAATGACCCGACTGTAATGTGTTAGAAAATTATATATTACAAAGCAATGGAACACATAAAATATATTGTAGAAATGTAAACACAGAAAACACATAAAACAAGAGAGACACAGATATACGTGGTTCACCCAATTTTGGCTACGCCCACGCAAAAACAGCCAATCCTTCCTTTTATATTATCCAACAAACTGAAGAGATACAACCTACAACAGATCCGCTATAATTCCCTCTTTGCTCTCACACAATCTCCTCTCTCTTTATCACTCAGAATAT
The DNA here is from genome assembly GCA_031772625.1 of Pinus tabuliformis. Lineage (NCBI taxonomy): Eukaryota > Viridiplantae > Streptophyta > Pinopsida > Pinales > Pinaceae > Pinus > Pinus tabuliformis. Next base: position 788,047,812 of record CM062813.1, on the reverse strand, counting down.
AGATCTACATAGACGCAATACAATTCCCTCATATTTAGTGAGGGGTTTCCTTCTTGGGAAAAAAACCCTAAATTAAACATAACTTCTACCGTCAGATCTCCACCTAATGAATAGCCTAGATTGACTACGAAATTACAACATTTTACAAGGCAAATTTACATCTATTTTGAGCTTCGGGGCCACTGCCCCTGATCCCCCGCCAAGGAGAGGTTCCAAATAATCATCGTCGCCCTCCCCCGGACCCCCTTGGTGGATTTATCACCACATTACGAACTGGGGTCCAATGCGGCGATACCTCTGAATAAAGAAGATAATCAGGCTCCACACCCAACATAGTGTGCTTCCAAAATAATCTTGGCATACTTGTTTGAAGGAACATATATGTGTCCCAGGTGGCATAGAAGTGCATCCTGGAGGTGAAAATTTGGAACTTGCTTACCTTCCAGGAGTTTCTAGTATGTGTTGTCGAATTTTGGATCACTCTTGCAAAGATGCGGCGACCATGAAGTCTTGTTCCCACATAATTTGAGCACAGTGATCAGTGCTAGGATTGGTGGTCAGCTAAGGTAGTTTGCAACATTATTGGTGTTTCCCTTCTTGTAGTTAATGTTCAAATGGAATCGTTGCAAGTAAGTGGACCATTTTTTATGGCGATCATTCTGCAACTTCCCTTGTGTAATGGTCTATGTGGATGACCATTTACTTCCCTAGAATGTAATGCTTCCATTGATGGAAGTCCTGCACAATGGAATACATTTCTTTGTCATAGGTCAGATACTTTCAGATTGTGTCTTAAAGTGTCTCACTATGGTAAGCCATTAGATGCCCTTGTCGAGTAAGAACTTCACCTATAACATAGTCGGAGGCATCTATCTCAATCTCAAATGGTTGTTGCAGGTCTGGTAATGTGACCTTTGGTGTAGAGAGGAGGTGCTTCTTCAATTTGACAAATGCCTTTTGGTGGGTTTCAGACCAAAATAAATTTGCTTTCACTCTTCCCTTGGTGACTTGAGTTAGAGGCCAAGTGATATGAGAGAACCCCAACACAAACCTACGGTAGAAATTAGCAAGGATGAGAAAGATGTGGAGATCTATTAGAGTGGTTGGGGCTGGCCAATCCCAAATGAATTGTATCTTGGCTGGGTCCACATGCACAACATTCTCATCAATGATGTACCCTAGATATTGAACCTGGGTTATGCCAAAAGTGTATTTCTCCATATCGACACACAACTTGTGTTGTCACAAGGTTTGGAGGACCTGTCGAATATGGTGGAGGTACTCTTCCAACTATGGTTGAAGATCAAGATGTCATATAAATGCATCACCATGAATGCATTAGTGAAGTGTCGCAAGATTTCATCCATCAATCTCATTAATGTTGTGGGGACATCGTCATCCTGAAAGGCATAACGAACAAAAGGCCCTCATTGGATTTGAAGGTAGTATTCCACACATCGGAGTGTTCGATATGCACCTAGATAACTAGAATTCAAGTCAATATTGTTGAAATATTTGGCCCCATTACACTGGTTCAGAAGGCCATCAATCCATGGTATTGGGTACCTATTCCGGACAATGATCTTCTTGAGCACCGGATAGTGAATACAAAGTCTCCAGGTCTCGTCCTTCTCCTGTTTCACTATAGTCAACCTCCCACAGGGTGATGAGCTTGGCTTGATGTGCCCTTTCTACAACACCTCTTGATCTACCTCTTGACATCATCGTTCTCTAGAAAGAAGCATTGATAGATCGGTCCATTGGGTAGTGGCGTGGCTGAGATCAGATCGATGGAATGCTTGACCTGACAGTGCAGAGGTACCCCTGTATATGAGGAAAAAATTTCCCTGTACTCCTCCATGACCTTGTTCATATGTTGTTCTTGTGCGGAGGAGCCCTGTTTGGAAGATGTGGCCACAATATTCTTCTTGACCTGAGGGTGAATCATAAGAAAAACAAATTTCCTGGTCTGTGAAATTATCTTACTACACTTCTTTGCATAGATCAAAGAGATGGCAGTAGACTAGGCTACCTCCAGAATCCTGTAAAAATTATTGCCTAAAGTAATAATCACAGAGAGAAGTCTAGACTCATATATAACATGCCACTTCCACAAGTATGGTTTTCCTAATAATACATCACAAACTTCAAGAGGAGAAACATCACATAGTACCCCATTTGTGAAGGGCTTGATGTTGTAGGGATGATGACACTGCTGGCTGATGTGGAAATCTCATCCTTGGTGAAGCCACACAATGGTGTATGGATATAGATGTATTGTAGTTGGTAGACCCAGGAAATTCATGACCTCTACTGAAATGGGGCTCTTTTGGCTCCTGCTATTGACAATGAATTGGAGAAAAAAATTCTTCACCAACATCTGTGAGTGGAAGAGGCATGCCCCCTCCTCTAGATCTTCAGGCTCATTCTTCTAGATCTTGGTGGTGGCTAGGGTGGCATTGGGCTCTACATTAATGATCTGCTTCCCTTTTTCATTCACCTTGTCGAGTTCTAACTCAAAGTCAGAACATGCTTCTAATTCTAAATCCTTTAGTTTAACCACTAGTGACTACTTAACCCGACACTCACTTGTGTTATGAGTGGAGCTCTGATGGAACTCACTCCATTTTCCCTTATCCTTCTTTGTCTTCGGGGTGTTTTTCTTTGATTGCAGCTTTGGTGGGTTGTCTTGGTCACCCCGCCTTGGCATTTTCCTTTGCTCTGCGGTTTGGGGGAAACTTTTGCTTGCTTCAGATTCACAGATCCAAAGTCTCACTTCTTCTATTTAAACTTCTGCTCAATCTTGACAGCATATTGGTATGTCATGCCAAGCAAGGAGATGTCCAGGAACTGCATATTGTCCTAGATTTATCTGTGTAGATAGCCACGGTACTTGAGTACAAAATGTCGCTCAGAATCCTTGATACCAACTCCATGCGAAGGGTATGAAAAAAATTGCCAACCATCGGCACATCTTAGTCCCTTCCCTGCCGCAGTGTGGTCTAGTTTATGTATTTATCCTCATAGCTCCTAACAAGGTATTAATGCTCCTTGATGGAATCCTGGAATGAATTCCAAGTGGGTGCAACTAAAATTAGTGAGGGTGTACTTTCATCCTTCTTCTGACAATAGGTTTCCCACTAGTCCTTGACGTGGGGGGCGACTTTGAGAAGTGAAAAATTAATCTTTTCCCAGCTGGAAAAATCATGAACATAAAAATATCCTTCTAGCATATTTAACTATTTAACTACAACACCTACATCTATCTGACCTTCAAATACAGGGATGCCAAAGTTAACTTGTACCTTAAAGAGTATGGTGCTTCTAGAGTGGTTGCTGGAAGAAGATGCATCACCTTTGGTAGCTGTTGAAGGATCTGGGAAATGTTGTCCATCATCGCATTCCTTTGTTGCTCAAGGGCTTCTTTGAGCAAGATTTTGAAAGGATCTCTTGCCCCCTCATATTTATTCTCTTCTGCTATGGGAGGCTATCGGGATTTTTGAGGCTGGTCTTGCAAAGGTTCAACCAGTTCAAGCCCTAACTCCTTATATCTCGACCTTGTTGGGGACATGCAAAGAAAAACAAAGAAATAGTAGACCTCTCTAATACCACTAATCCGAACTTCAATAGGAACACAACAAATCACAAATATAACCATAAATATAGAAATGCAGTAGGAATGACACTTAATTTCATTAATATCAAATACTCAATTATGCTTACAAATAGAATGGAAAGAAACTAACTCAGACGATGGTAGCTTACCTCTAAGAAGAGATGTGGGGGCTACATGCCTCTGAGCTATGTTACAATGAGGCACAAGGGCCTATTTATTATTCAACAACAAGGGAAACACTAAACAACCAAAACCCTAACCCCAGGAGATGGAACACCAAGAGTTTATGGGCCCTGTTAGGGTTAGTTGGGTAGCCAACTTCCCGAGGTCGTAACTTGGTCATATTATCTCCATTTGGCATGTACGATACCTTGTTGGAAAGATCTATGACTACTAGATTTGTGACCCCAATTTTGGGGGGCTTTTGCGAAACTGAAAAAAAAAAAAAAAATTGCTTAGGGGGTGAAAACTGCTCCAGAAGTTCAAGACCTGAAAATTGGTAAAAATAGTAAATTCTATAATAAACAAGGAGATGGGTGAAACCAACTGGAGGTCGAGGTGGAATAGGCATGTGGCCACCGATATCCACCTGGATCAGTCCTCCCTCCTTAGGAAGCAATGGTACTCATTGCGTGCAGAGCCTCCATGAGGTGAGGAAATTTCTATTGAACTTGGACCCTGGTCAACCACTTTCCCTAGTGAAGGAGTGGGCCTTCTTTGACAACTCGATATAGCTGGATCCTATTTTGGTGAGTGTTATTGATCTATGTGTCCATGATCTAATCAGTTATGGTCTATTCCATGCAATCTGGGTTTAGCTCTGTTAGTGTGAATAGTTTTGCAATGTTAGATGTGTCTAGCAATGGTGGAAAGTATGGCCAAAGGCGATCCACATTGAAAATTGGGTGCAGACCAAGGAACGGTGGAATGCTAAGATTGAAGGAATTGTCCCCTACAACCTTGGTGATGGTGTATGGCCCATATCAGAGTGGACGAAGCTTAGGTGGGGTCTAGTGAGGTGATCCTTCTGCAAATGTAGCCAAACTTTGTCGCCCACCTAGAACTTGTGCGACACCCGATGCTGATCATGGTGCTTCTTGTACTTAGGATTGGATTTTTCCATTATATCATGGACTTGCTTTCGGATGTGTTGAATGCACTCAATAAAGCCGTCAGCCCTATCGGATTCGGACTAGACGTGAGCCAATTCTTCCTTAGTAGCTGCAAATGGTATGGCCACATCAATGGGACATAATGGCTAAAATCCCAACCCTACCTGAAAGGATCTATGGCCCGTTGAGTTGTGGAGAGATCTATTGTAGCTATGTTGGACATAGGCGATGCTTTCATCCCATGTGTGTGGATGGTTTGAGTTGTACATGCACAAAATGTGTACGATCATCATGTTGATGACCTCTATTTTTCCATCAGTTTGGGGATGGAAAGTCATTGACTTAGTAAGTTTGGTATCCAACATCGACCAGAGACTTGAAAAAAATGCACTTAGGAATTTGGTATCTTGTTCTGGGAAAATAAATTGTGGGATCCAAAACTGTACCCACACTTTCTCAAATAAAAGCTTAGCAGTGGCCTCTGCTGTGATACTCTTCTTGCAGTCCAACATAATGGCCATATTAGAGAATCTATCGATGCAACAAAAACGTAGTCATTGTCATACTTAGTAGAAGGGAGGACCAACATGTAATCCATGGAGATATATTTTTAAGGTCGACTAGGAGTAGAAAGAGGAGTATATAGTCCTTTCTTCTTGATGGCTAATTTGAAAATGGTTGATCTTGGTGGATATTGGTGGTCACCTACCAAATCAACTTGGACCTTGTTGAAGCCCCGAAAATCGGGTCTACAACAAGGGGGATACCTGCCCGGTCTGGACCTTGGTTGGCAGCTCCTTTTCCGTTTGGTATAGTGGGTCCGACTGGGGATATGGGACCAGTTTCCCAATTTAAGTGTGTGTGTGATAAAGATTGATATTTCTATTTCTAACAGTTTCTAAATGGAATAGTTCTACTCTAATTCTAATCTAATAATAAGGAAAATATATTCTAATAAGAAGAAATATTTAAATCTACACTAACCCGAGGTGTAATCTTTCCTTTATGTGATCTAAAATGATTTCAAATAACAACTGGTAATAAAGATCATTCAACTGTTATGAGAAAAGAATTCAATAAGGATGAACCACTTCGTATAAAAAGTTAGACGAAATAGTTTTGAAAAACATATCGCATAATAAGCTATTCATACACTAAGCATAAATAAATAGCTATCACCGTACAAAAGTGCCAAATGATAACTCAGGCATTCATACATCAATATATAAATAACTGAACTGAAAATCACTTTAACACAAGGCAAAATTAGTTAAGAGATAGAAATACCATTTATAACTAGTCCTACTCATGAGCTTCAAGTGATAACGATTTATCTCTTCTTGAACTAACATCCACTAAGAGTAAAAAAGTCCAACATCAGTAGTAGATATCAAATGTAAACATCAATAAATCATGTTCCATTCATTCATCAAAACATCCTTAGAGGGTACAGAAGTGCATGTTCTGGGGATAAGTTTCTGATAAATTTCAGGACCCTTCTCTAAACGCATGAGAAGGGTTTAAATACTACTAACTAAATCTAAAAATAAATTATTACAAAAATGTAGGATGCGGTTTAAATGACCGTCCTCTTTTCAGGAAATAAAACAAAATTAAAACTAAAATTGAATCTAAAATTAAACTACTTCTGTATTTGGTCCTTAAAATCGCACGCATGCAACATCTGTTTGAGAAGAGTCGGCTGGCCAACTTCCGCGTTTAGCTGAGCTGAGAGAACAGAATCGAGAAGAGCTGGCACCATCTTTTCAGCCAAATTGATGATACACTTGATAGTCATCCACTGGCTATGTGGATTTACCGAGTATGCCCAATAATAATCCCAGTTCAACTTGGTTAACCCTTGGATTGCTTCTGCCTTTTCTTGGGCCTTCTGCTTCCAATATGTTTGTATCATTGCTTTCTTGCAATTTTCAGGGCTTGCAGGTGACTGGGAAATTATCCGCTTTCTTTTTCGAGGAATTTTTCTTGCGCCTAGGAAACTGCCTCCATTTCTTGATCCGGGCTTCCTTGATGCATTTTTTGCCTTTTGCGCTTTTTCCTTTTAGCGGATATAAATCTCAAACCTTGTAAAAATAATGATTCCATAAGCTCTTGAACTTCAGTCTTAAACTGTTCATTTCTGATATCAACACTCTCCAGTATCCACTTCACCATGTATGTGTATGGGAGAATTTTGGGCTTTGCTGCTATCTGGTGTAAGAATGAGCAAGATAGCTCTGTGATAGATGCCTCAGAAGAACCATTTGAGCCTGCGGTAGCAGTAATTTTCATTACTCTGTGATTCTCCTCTTCGAGCAGATTATACATGCCTTCCCACGTAGCAATTCCCGCATCTCTGTTACAGGCCGTGTCTGTATACAAGGGTGCCATTTATTTTTCTTCTGAGCTCGGGGATTTTCTTTTCTTTCCCATTTTATCCTACGTATTGCTTTGTATTGGCCTCTGTTCACCATTCCTGCAATTCACAAGTGAAGTGAAAATAATGACAAGGAAGGGTGATGGGAAAGTTTTAAATGTTGCACAAACATCAAGTATACCACCTTATGTGAGATGATTTTTCAATAAGCACGAACCATATTCCATTAATAACTGGCAATTACCTCATTTATTAGAATTAAAGCGCATAACCAGGTGTCAGCTTATGAAAAATGCTTTTATTGAATAACGAGCCCGAAAGATCTGTGATGAAGTGATTTTGCGATTTGCTTCGCAATATCGCAGATCGCAACATCGCAGAATCATAACATCGCAAAATCGTATCATCGCTCATGATATCGCATTATCACATCGTCGCTGTATCGTGAAAATGCAATATCATAATATCGCAATATCACAATATCGCAAATTGCAGAAATGTTACATATGACAATCTTTGTTAACCTGTTTTCTGTGACATGCGATTTGCGATCGGCGTCATCGCATGTCGGCAAATTAAAATGTTTTCAATGTAAATTGTGCTTGATTTATGTGATGTGATATTTGTTTATTATCGCATATCGCGATCTCACAATATTGGAGTTCGGCTTGTAAGGTGTTCTTTTTTGCGATGCGATATTCCTAAGGAAATATTTTGTCTTACTTTACCATAAAACTTAGATTTTTTAGATTTTCAAAAGGGGGCTTCCTAAGTTTATGATGGTAAGTTTTATTCGAAAAGGAAATTTAAACACTACTTTGATTTTTTAATTTTTTAACTAAGGGTCCCCACTTATTTAGTATTAGGAATAACACTAAATAAGAAGGGGGGTTGTTGGTGGCCACAACAATTGGCGATTCACTTGGAAGAACCAGTTATCTCTGCTGCTTTTTGAATTTTCAAAACTTCCAAAATATAAATTTTTCCAGAAAGTTAAGCTTTATTATAGAAAGATAAAGCACATAATACTTTAACCTTTCAATGACATTTTGTTTCAACTATTTGGAACTTTGATTATTTGCTGCCTCAAGCTAGTCCTTGTATTTACGTCAGTCATTACTTGGTTTGTAAAGATAAAAACAAAGTCTTCTCTGTAAACCAATTTTAAATATGCTCATTTGTCGTAGGTAGAGCCTCTGCTGCCACCAGGCATTTATAGCCTCGACAGGGTTACCTGTTACCCAACAATGATCTTGTATCCTACTTAAAGAAACCTACAATTCCCAAAGAAGAATCCACATCCACACTTATTGAAAGATTTTCTTTTTATTCTTAAAGAGCAATGTCTTGGTTTGGTAGCCAATTTATGACACAATCATTGACTGATTTATAACTTTGCTGGACAAGTTGGCTCATGATGAGAACCCTTGTCTTTTGATTTTAACAATCTCGAGTCATTGCCCTGTTGTGGTATGCAGTATGGCAAAGTCAGCAAGTTATAATATCTATGATTATGATAAGTTGGCTCGTGATGAGACCTCTCACTCTTTAAGATAAAGTGTATCCTTGTATTGTTCCTCTGAAAGTTGTGATTTCCTTAGTAGGGAGGAAGTCATTATTTCCTTAAGATAGCCCTGGACGACAATAGTAGAGTTTTTTGGAAATAGCTGTTCTACAAAGAATCTTTATTTTGTTATTGATACCTTTGATTGCACTGATAAAGAACAATTTCTCACTAAAGGTTGTTTTCATCAAATTTTATGAAGTTGAAACTAGTATCATATCTAGGCTAGAGTTTTTAACTATATCTTTCAATAATAAAGATCAATTTTCCAAAATATTTCCTATCTATACAAGCGAAAGATCAAAATTTGAAAGAAAATTGGTGTCTTTTTCATAAATGCCTATTGCAACCATTCACAACTGGTTTTATTATGAAAAGAAAAACAACTACTCTACAAAAATAGAAGAATGATCTTTTATGGAAAATATTTCTTGAGTATCTGTCCATTAATTGGTAAAGAATCTCTTTTCCCTGTTAAATCTTGTAACATGAAGGTAGACGGACCTATGACTTCTACAATTTGAAAAGGACCAAGCCACATTCTTTGAAATTTTGTATGTTGTCCTTTTTCTTCATGAGCGTTGTCCCATTTTAAAACTAGATCTCCCATCTGAAAATCTTTTCTAGATACCATATTGGAATCAAAAGAGGATTTCACCAATGCTTGATGATGAGTGTGAGCTATCTTAGCCCGTTCTCGTTGTTCTTCTAATTTACTTAATTCCAGTTGCCTAAGTTGTAAAGAAGAAGTTGGTGCTTCATCAATATATTGAACCAAGGCTAAAGAGGGAATTACCAGATGTGTTGGAACAACCACTTCTTTCCCATAAACTAAATTAAAGGGAGACGTGCTGATAGAGGCTTTCTGCGTTATTCGATCTGCCCATAAATCATATATTAAAGACTTATGCAAATTTTTGTGATTTTGGTCAATGGTTCGCTTGATGATATTGATTAGGTTTTTATTTGTAGACTCAGCTAACCCATTGCCCTACGGGTAGTAATTGGCAGAATATTTCAGTTTGAAACCTCTTTTGAGTGCAAATTCAGTCATTGTATTACGAGAAAAATATGATGCATTATCATACATTAAAGCGGAAGGCAATCCAAACCTGGTGATTATGAACTGATCTATGAATTCAATGATGTTTTCATCATTAGTCGTCTTGAGTGGAACTGCTTCTACCCATTTAGTAAAGTAATCTGTCGCTGTAAGGATATATCTATGCTGTTTAGAAGAGTGAGGAACTGTTGGGTCCCTATAATACTTGTGATTACCCAATTACTATTGTAGTTATACCCCTTATTAATATTGTTGTGCCCCTATTTCCCCCATATTGTTATTATTGTGCCCCATAGAATCCCTCTATTGTTATTTTTGTGGCTTTATATTATTATTGTTAGGTCGACTGGATTATATTGTGACTCCTTAGACTCCTATATATAGAAAGGAGGTTTTGTCATTTGAATCATCTAAGAATTGTTCATTTATGTAATGTAAAGGAGGTTTCCCCCTCGAAGAGGCTGAATTCTAAGGCGTTGATCTATCTTTTCTATCTTTTCTTGAGCTGGTTTCATAACATTTGGTATCAGAGCTTTGGATTCTAGGGTTTCGCTGCTCCAAACAAGTCATCGTGGCATTTTCGCTATAACTTTTTTTCTGTGACGTTTCAGAAGTCGAAAAAAAAATATTTGATAAGAAATCGTGCTGAACCTTGGGTCCGAATTTCAGAGCTTTTCGCGCAATATTTACGGAGATATGATCTGAGGAAGTTGGTCATTTTGCAGACTCCTGAATTACATTCAAAACAGGTGACCTGGGGAAAATCGTCATAACTTTCTCTTTGGGGATCGGATTGAAATTTCGTAAGAAGGTACAGAAATAGGATGGACTGTAGTTTCTTGTATGCATGTTTCAGATCCAAAGGTCGAAACAGTGACTCGTGGCACGTCGTACAAGTTTGCTCTATTGAACTAGTCTATAAGCAAGTCACTGTGGGAGATTTCACATAACTCTTCCTTGGAGAATCCAATTTGGGTCAGAATTGTGGCATTGGAAAGAGGACACAGAGGGCTACTACAACTCACAAATTTAGAACTAGATGATTGGAAAGTACAGAGATACATTAGAGGCAATATCGAGCTCCTACAAAGTGAAAAAAGGTGTGTAGATTTTCTTAAATTTTTGCTTAAGCTTGGTTTGAAAATTTATTTTGAAGGAATTCAAAGGGCATAGTAGAGCATTATTATCGGTAACTGATGCCCCGAGGAAAGAAAATGCAAACATCTAGTAAGGAACCTGAAAGCTCTAGCATGACTCATGAAGAAGAGGAAGAAATGCAACATGATATATCAAAATTACAAGACCAAGTGCAACAACTGTCCCTTGCACAAAAAGGAACAGAATCTAAGATGGATGGTTTAAAGAAAGGTATAGAAGCTAAGATGGACTATTTAAAGAAAGACGTAGAAGCTAAGATGATTGACGTGGAAGCTAAGATGGATGATTTGAAGATAGATTTGAAGACAGACATGGACGAATTGAAGATAAATATGAATAAGTTGCTACAAGAAATGGTCCCTAAGGGTGAAAGGGTACTAAAGGAAACTCATGATGAGAAAAAAGAAATGTTAATCATGATTCCATAGATGCTAATGTTGGATCGAAGACTCACCATATTCCAAAAATCGATATGAGGAAGTTTGATGGCAAGGATCCTGCCACATGGATATTACAGATGGAGAAATTCTTCGATCTCAATAATGTGCAAAACACACAAAAGGTACGTATGGAAACTTTATATTTGGAACCAAATCAGTTTGTATGGTATCAATGGCTTTGATCTCGTAAACCATTTATCACTTGGGCAATTTTTACGGAAGAATTGATAGCACATTATGAGGATACAAAAAGCAACACTTTTTTTAGCCAATTGATAAGTCTCAAACAAAAGGGTTCAATAATGGAGCACATTGAGGAGTTCCAAAAATTGAACATAAGGGTAAAAGATATTCCAGAGGAGCATAGGATTGATGTGTTCATAGGGTCTTTAAAGGATAATATCCAACATGATGTTCGCCTTTGGGAACCTGATTCATTAGAGAAGGCATTCAGGTTAGCAAGAAAAATGGAAAGCAAAATTATGGCAACCAGGAAGCATACCACTCACAACTATAAAGACGGAAGTGTTGTTGCCCCTAGTCTTCCACAACCTATAAGGTTGACACCACAACAATTGGAAGAAAAAAGAGCAAAAGGGCTTTGTTACAGTTGTGATAGCAAATACACTAAAGGTCATAAGTGTGCTGAGAAGAAATTATTCTACATAGATTGTGAAGAGGAAGAAGAAAAGGAGTAAGAAAGGTCAAAAGAAGAGGATATACTCTAGGAACAAAGCCTAGATGAAGAAAAAATAAATCCGACCATATCTTGTAATGCATTGGTGGGAATTACCACTCCTCAAACCATCAAGATAGAAGGACAAATCAAGAAGAAAAAGGTAATAGTGTTGATTGATTCAGGAAGCACCCACAATTTTATTCATTGTAAGGTAGCAAAAGAATTGAATTGCTTCCTATATCCAGCACCAGAGTGTCAAGTGATGATTGCAAATGGAGGAACAATAAATTGCTCTGGAAAGTGCCATAATATCAAGCTATCCATGGGAGAATATGTATTGACTAGCCCAATGCTTTCCATTCCAATGGGAGGTGTTGATGTTGTACTAGGAGTCCAATGGCTACAATCCTTGGGTACAATAGCTTTTAATTTTCAAGAACTTTTCATCAAATTTTCTATGGAAGGAAAGGAAGTTGAATTAAGGGGTATTGCAGGGAAACCAGGAAAGATAATCAGCTCTAATGGTATGACAAAGCTTCTAAAAAAGGAGCAAAGAGGTGTAATTGCACAATTATGCTCGCTAGATGTTTCCACATTGGAATCATCTATTTCTCCAGATCTCCAAAAAGTCCTGGACAATCATTCCAAGGTATTTGAGACTCCCAAAGGTCTCCCACCTATGCGTGATCATGATCATGCTATTCATCTGATTCCAGGAAGTGTTCCTCCAAACATCAGGCCGTACAGATATCCCTATGTCCAAAAGAGTGAAATTGAACGTATGGTTGCAGAAATGCTAGAGGCTGGTATAATTCAACCGAGTCAAAGTTCTTTCTCTGCTCCAGTAGTATTGGTGCACAAGAAGGATGGATCATGGTGCATGTGTCCGGATTATAGGGAGCTCAACAAGCTCACTATTAAAGATAAGTTCCCCATTCCTGTCATTGATGAATTACTGGATGAATTGCATGGATCAATTTACTTCACCAAGTTGGATCTTCGTTCAGGATATCATCAAATCAGAATGAAGACTGAAGACATTCGGAAAACAGCATTTAGAACTCATGAGGGTCATTATGAATTTTTGGTCATGCCTTTTGGCCTTACCAATGCACCTTCAACATTTCAAGGTTTGATGAATTCAATTTTCAAACCATTCCTTAGAAAATTTGTGTTAGTATTTTTTGATGATATACTAATCTACAGCAAGTCTTGGAAGGATCATGTTGAACATGTTGACAAGGTGCTACAACTATTGAAGGAGAAACAATTATATGCAAAAAGATCCAAATGTTTCTTTGGAGTCCAGGAGGTGGAATATTTGGGTCATATTGTATCTCATGAAGGAGTTAAGGTAGACCCTAGAAAAATTAAAGCCATTAAGGAATGGAAAATCCCCACATCCATAAAGCATCTGCGAGGATTTCTCGGTTGACAGGGTATTATCGCAAGTTTGTTAAGAATTATGGGAGAATAGCAGCACCTCTAACAACATTATTGAAGAAAGATGCATTTTCATGGACTCCGGAAGCAACAAAGGCCTTTGAACATCTTAAAGAGGCAATGTGCCAAGCACCGGTCTTAGCTACACCGGACTTCACAAAAACCTTTATTGTGGAATGTGATGCTTCAGGAAATGGAATTGGTGATGTTCTAATGCAAGATGAAAGACCCATTGCTTTTGAAAGTCGTCCAATCAAGGGAAAGTTTTTAAGCAAAGCTATTTATGAGAAGGAAATGTTGGCAATACTCCATGCACTTAAGAAATGGCGACCCTACCTAATGGGAAGACACTTCAAGGTAAAAACGGATCATGATAGCCTTAAATACTTTTTAGAACAAAGATTATCCTCTGAAGAGCAACAAAAGTGGGTCACAAAGATGTTGGGTTATGACTTTGAAATCATCTACAAAAAAGGGAAGCAAAATGTGGTGGCAGATGCACTCTCAAGAAAGGATGAGGATGTGGAAGCATTGTTGTGCGCCATTTCTATTATCCAACCAGATTGGATAAATGAAGCAAGGGAGGAATGGAAGAATGACGAAGAAGTGTGGGCACTTATTCGAAAGTTACAACAAGATTCCAGTACGTCTGATACATTTAGCTGGCAAAATGATTCGTTATGGTACAAAGATCGCTTATACCTCTGTAAGAATTCCCAGCTAAAACAAAAGATTCTTATGGAATTGCACACTTCTCCCTTAGGAGGGCACTCAGGATTTTTAAAAACTTACCACAGGGTTAAGAAGGAATTTTTTTGGGATGGCCTTAAATCAGATATTCAAAAGTTTGTGGCGAATGTTTGGTTTGCCAACAAAATAAAGTTGAAACAATTAAGACACTGGGTCTATTACAACCTTTATCCATTCCAAGCCAACGTTGGGAGGAGGTTTCAATGGATTTTATCACAGGTTTACCCAAGTCTGAGGGAAAGAGTGTCATCATGGTGGTAGTTGACAGACTTACCAAGTATGCACACTTTTGTGCATTATCACATCCATTTAAAGCCAGTACAGTTTCTACTGCATTTATGGAAACAATTCAAAAGCTACATGGAAACCCAAAGATTATTGTAAGTGACAGAGATCCCATTTTCACTGGAAATTTTTGGACAAAATTATTTTCTTGTCTTGGTACTCAGTTAGCTCATAGCTCATCTTATCATCCTCAATCTGATGGGCAAATTGAGATAGTAAACAAATGTTTGGAAGGATATCTTCGTTGCTTTGTATCTGATAAACAGACACAATGGGTCAAATGGTTGCCTCTGGCTGAATGGTGGTATAACACTTCCTTCCATACAACAACAAAAATGACCCCATTTATGGCACTTTATGGGTATCAACCACCATCCATCACATCATATTTAAGAGAAAATTCTAAGGTTCAGGCAGTGGAACATCACATCGAACATCAACAACAAGTCCTCCAACTCTTAAAGGATAACCTCGTGTTGGCACATAATAGAATGAAACAACAGGCAGATCAACATCGCAGTGAACGAAGTTTTGATGTAGGTGATTGGGTATTCCTACGGCTACAACCATATAAGCAAATGTCCCTCAAGCAAGCTAAGAAGGATAATACATTATCACCAAAGTATTATGGTCCATACAAGGTGTTGCAAAAGATTGGTACTATGGCATACAAATTGGAGCTTCCTGCAGCTTCTCGATTGCACCTAGTTTTCCATGTTTCATGTTTAAAGAAGGTTATAGGTGACAAGCTCCCAGTTCAAACAATATTCCCAGAACTTGACGAGGAAGGAAAAATTATATTGGAACCGGAAGCAGTCACAGAAACAAGAACTCGACAGCTACGAAATCGTTCAATTTCAGAGTATCTTATCAAGTGGAAGAACTTATCCGCTGAAGATTCCACATGGGAGGATGAGAATTTTATGCAAAAGTATCCAGAACTACTCAAGCGTTGAGGACAACACTTTTTTGAAGGAGAGGGGCATGTTGGGTCCCTATAATACTAGTGATTACCCCATTACTATTGTAGTTATACCCCTTATTAATATTGTTGTGCCCCTATTGCCCCCATATTGTTATTACTGTGCCCCATAGAATCCCTCTATTGTTATTTTTGTGGCTTTATATTATTATTGTTAGGTCGGCTGGATTATATTGTGACTCCTTAGACTTATATATATAGAAAGGAGGTTTTGTCATTTGAATCATCCAATAATTGTTCATTTATGTAATGTAAATGAGGTTGCCCCCTCGAAGAGGCTGAATTCTAAGGCGTTGATCTATCTTTTCTATCTTTTCTTGAGCTGGTTTCATAACAGGAACAATCTCACCTATTACGTCTAATCCCCACTGATCAAAAGGTTGTTCAATGGTAACTGGTTGTAGTGGCAAGGCTGGTTTCTTTTGTCTCCCAACAGTACTTTGACAGACTTGGCATTTCCTTACGTAGTTATGTGCGTCTTTGAATAATGTGGGCCAGTAATAGTTCACGCGCAAAATTTTGTGGGCAGTTGCATCTCCAGCGTAGTGTCCACCTCGACCCATCATGGAGTTCCTGCAAGTCTTTTTCAGCTTCAGATTTCTCAAGACAACTAAGGAGAACAAAATCATAATTTATTCTAAAAAGAATGTCATTCACGAGTTGATATTGTTTGGATTTTAACCTCAGGGCTCTTTTCTTGGTATGATCGAGGTTTGGAGGAGCATATCAATTCTTTAGATAATAAATAATATCATCATATAATGGATTAGCATCGTTTAGGCTTACCTCGTACACTTGTACCTCTTCAGATGGATTTTCAGACATTAGCGATGCTCTAGCCAGCATTTTGCAAAAGCCTTGACCTCTTACAATATTTTCCGGTTTGATTTCTATGTCATATTCCTGTAAGGCAGTAACCCAATTGGCCCTTTTCTCACCCACATCCTTCTGTACTAGAAGATTTCTTACCGCTGGAAACGGTACTATGATCTTGGTATGTGTTTTGAGTAAAAGAGGTCTGAAATATTTAATTGCTTTGAAAACAACATAAGCTTGTTTCTCCACATCTGAATAATTCAATTAAACACCTTGTAAATTGGAACCGACGAAAGCAATAGGGGCTTCTACCTTTTCTTGATTTTCTTGAGTGAGTATCGCAGCATATGATCTATCCGAGGCAAATGTATACAAAATAAAAGGATCGTAAAAATTTGGAGTCGCCAATGATGGAGCATTGATAATTGCTGTTTGATTAGATTGAATGCCTCATGTTCATCATGGCCCCATTTAAAGTTTGTGTTCTTTTTAATCATGGTTTGTAAAGGAGACACAATTCTTGAAAAATCTTGAACGAATCTCTTTACAAAGTTAATCTGGCCAAGGAAAGATTGCATGGCTTTCTTGTTGTGAGGTAGGGGTACTGTGGAAATTTCCTTGATTTTGTCAAGATCAATGTGAATTCCAGATTTTGACACTATGAATCCTAGAAGCTTTCCTTCAGTTAATGCGAAAAAATATTCTTTTTGGTTAAGCGAAATCCCATACCTTAAACAATGTTGGAAGATTTGTTTTAAATTCATGAGATGGTTGTTTCATTTCTTGGAATAAATAGTGATATCATCCAAATAGGTTACCACTGACTTATTAACTAAACCCTTGAATGTAACGTCCATGGCTCTTTGAAATGTGGCAAACCGCGTTAATCAAACCAAATGGCATCTTTTGATATGCATATGTTCCCCATTTAGTTCTGAATGTCGTTTTCAATTGATCGTTGGGATGTACCAACACTTGGTTGTATCCTGAGAATCCATCCAAGAATGACATTAATTCTAAGCCCACAACTGCCTGTAGTATTTGTTCCATGGGGGGCAAAGAAAAATTATCTTTTTGGCAGGCTTTTTTAAGGTTTCGAAAGTCAATGCAGATTCTAATATCTCCATTCTTCTTTCTAACAAGTACCATATTGGAGACCCATTTAGAATGTCTAACGGGAAAGATTATTTTGGCTTTCAATAACTTATTGAGTTCAATTTCAATCTAATTTTATAAATTTGGATGGAGCTTTCTCAACTTTTGTTGGACAAGTTTTTCATTATCGATCATTGGGATAGTATGTTGGATGATGGAGGTGTCGTATGTTTTGATTTGATCGTAATTCCAAGCAAAGACAGTTTTGTATTGTTTCAAGAGATGAACATATGCTAATTTCTCTTCAGGGGCTAGGCCAAGGCCTAGGTTGATATTCTGGGGTTTGGCATTAGTTCCTAGATTTACTAATTCATAATTCAAAGTTGAACTTTGGAGTTTTGAATTGGTAGATCTTTTGAATCGATCTTTCAAATCATAAAGGTCTTCTAATTTGACTACTGATTTAGGTATATCATTGTTAGTACTATCCTGTTGCAATTGTTGGTCATGTTGGTCTTCGTCAATTATTTGATTGGTGTAAGATCCTTCAGATGTGAGGAAACTCACGATATCAGGATCATCGTTGAAAATCCTCCAATTGGTAATGTTATCAGGAATAGATGGTCTAAAAATTAACTCAATTGAAAATCGGTCAGGGCTAAAATCTTCTGAAGGAATGAGCTTGGAAGCCACATTGGCTAAGAGGTCTGCGCTAGCATTCTGGAGTCTGGGAATTGATGAAATATTAAATGCTATAAAATGTTCAGTCAGATCTTGAACTAAAGATTGATAATTCTTTAAATGACCTGATAAACAGTGTATAGTATTACGTACCTATCTGATTACAATTTCAGAATCTCCAAAAACTTGCAGATATTTGATGTTTAGTCCGATTGCTTTGTATAACCCTTGGACTAGAGCTTCGTATTCTGTGGTATTGTTGGTGCATTCAAATTCGAGTCTGCAAGTTAGCATGGTTTTATCTCCCTCTAGACTTACTAACACGCATCCTGCTCCTGCTCCTTCGTTAGATTTAGAACCATCAAAAAATAATTTCCAAAACAAAGATTTATTTACAGGACTATCTATAAAATTAATGCATTTGGAACTATTTGTTTGAGAGAAATTTTCTACTTGAGATAAAACAGAATGTTCTAAGTAAGGTGAAGTATGAGCATTAAAATTTCCTAGGAAAGAATCTACTGAATAGTTGCCAATGATGTTAGAATTATATGCTACTGGTTCATTTTCTCCCTCGAGTTCTATTACTATGTATTTCTGATGTCGTTCCAGTTCAAATTTTATCTGCTTTGGTTTACCATTATAAGGGAGCCACATGTGCGACCAGTCAGTTGCAAAGTATCCATGAAGTTTTTCTGACCAATCTCTGCTAAGAATTAAGCCATAAAATTCAGGAATATTAGCAACTAAAATGTCAATAACTTGACATACCTTTGGATTGGATGACATCCTTATGCTAACCTGATTTAATTCGCCAATCAATTCGACTTGCAATCGATCTAATTAGACTATGCGCACAATGGATTTCTGTGGTTGAACGTTCAACTTTGCACAAATTGATCTTGGTAAAATGTTTGATAAAGCTCCAGAATCCACTAAGCAATTGTGCACTTTTTTATTGAAAATTTCATAAGTAAGGAGAAATGGGGGAGTATGCGATCTCGATCTTCCCCCAATTAATATGATATTTTTTGGATCAACTTTATTAATCGCATTAGTTGGAGGTCTTCCCATATCATGGGAAGCTTGAGAGATTACAGCAGCTGGTAAAGGTGCAACTGGTACAACATGTAATTCTTTCAAAAGTAATTTCTGCTGGTGTTTTAACTTTCTCAATTCAAAAAGAGTAATATTGGCCCTAGTCTTTTTCATGTCTTCTACGATATTATACTCCATTTCATCCGAAATGGTTAGCGTTTTAGATGGAGTAGGTGTGTCTATTTGGACTGGGCTAGTTTGAGTCGCTTTAGGTGATGTTTTCTTAGCTGCGACTTTATCCTTAGTCATCGAGCTTGCGCTCTTTGAATTAGGTGTAGGTTGAGGACGATCAAGTTGATTTCTACTGTGAGTACTAACCGGGAATGCCTCCTGATCCTCTTCATTTGGGAGGATGAAATCCCACATACATTGTAACTCTACAACTTCCTCTTCATCGGTATGTTCTTCAGTAGCGTTTTCCTCGTCTTCTTCTTTTGATTCAGCATTTGATATAGCGCTAGGGGTTCTGGAATCAGCTGAAGGATTTCTTTTGAAAGGCCTGTATGAATTTTTAGAATAAGTTTATGCCACTTGTTTTTTAATATCGACCATTTCGTTAGACATGGTCTTCAAAACTTTTTGTAATCCTTCTAAATCAAATGGATCTTTTGGTTGTTTTTTCTTGGGATCTTCTTTGAAAGACACCTTCTTAGACTTTCGTTCTTCTATTGCGTTTTTCTTTTCTAGGGCCGTAATACGTTTCTCTACTGCTATTGCTTCTTTCATATTTTCAACTAAGGTTGTTTTGTTAGCCCTATCAACAAAGATTGCTAAGTTTGATGGTAAAGCAGTAATGTACCATTCACTTCGCACTTCTTCACTAGGCTGAGAAGCAGTAGGTATTTTGTTTAAGATTTTATTGAAACGTAAATTGAAATCTTTGATGGGCTCTCTTGACTCGGCCCTAAGGTTGGACAATTCATTTATCACTGTCGCTGTAGATCTGTCATCACCAAACTTGGTCAGGAATTGTTCTTGGAAGATGTCCCAGCTAGTAATAGATCCAGATGGTAATGAAAAATACCATGATCTGGCTGTTCCTTGCAGAGTATAAGGAAAAAGTCGAACAACAACATCTTCATTAATAACTCCATTGATATTTATGGATAGCATAAAGTTATTTATATGTTCTTCCACTAGCATGCCTACCTCAGGATTAAACTTAGGAAACCATTTTTCAGGATGGGCTGGTAACT
Organism: Pinus tabuliformis; assembly: GCA_031772625.1. Lineage (NCBI taxonomy): Eukaryota > Viridiplantae > Streptophyta > Pinopsida > Pinales > Pinaceae > Pinus > Pinus tabuliformis. The sequence goes on along the minus strand of CM062813.1, from coordinate 788,027,457 downwards.
GACTCAAGGGTGCAGGCATTAGGACTGCCCCTGGGTTATTCCATGGAGTTTGGGCCATCATTGAACTACTAACAGAGGAAAGTGCAAAAGATGATCCTTGCGGCTAAGAGGATGAGGATATTATGACTCCATATGGTTGAGAAGCAGTTGGGGAAGTTCTGATAGACTGATGGACAATGATCTGAAGTGGAGGAGTGGATGGTTGACTTCACGATGAAGAGGTTGAGATGGATGATGATGATGAAAGAGTCTCACTATCGGATCCTTTAGGAGACTTCCTTGGTCTCTTCCTAGTAGGTAGAGGTAATTCGTATGGTTTAATACCAAACTTTTCACTCTTTAACCTGGTAAGAGGATGAGCAAGGTTATATTGCGAAGTCACGTTGCCTTGAGATTTATGAGATTTCTAAGGAGATATAGAAAATCAATGAAGTTCGTGAATCAAAGATTCAACTTTAGGAGGTTCAATAGTATATTTTTCTGAAAAGTTAGGTTTTGTAGCAGTGATTGTTGATCCAACGACTTCTAGCTCTGGGTTTAAAGATAATGGAGAAGTCGGGGGAGATGGTGAGGGCACTTTACTCTCAGAATGGTATTTAGATTTAGATTTGCCTGCCATTCACAGTTCAAAGCCCTCCTTCTAAAATCGGGTCTACAACAAGGTGGATACTTGCCGGTCCGGACCTTGGTTGGCAGCTTCTTTTTCATTTGGTATAGTGGGTCCGACTGAGGATATGGTACCAGTTTCCGAATTTAAGTGTGTGTGTGAGAAAGATTGATATTTTTGTTTCTAATAGTTTCTAAATGGAACACTTCTACTCTAATTCTAATCTAATAATAAGGAAAATATATTCTAATAAGTAGAAATATCTAAATCTACACTAACTCGGGGTGTAATCTTTCCTTTATGCGATCTAAAATGATTTCAAATAACAACTGGTAATAAAGATCATTCAACTGTTATGAGAAAAGAATTCAATAAGGATGAACCACTTCGTATAAAAAGTTAGACGAAATAGTTGTGAAAAACATATCGCATAATAAGCTATTCATACACTAAGCATAAATAAATAGCTATCACCATACAAAAGTGCCAAATGATAACTCAGGCATTCATGCATCAATATATAAATAACTGAACTGAAAATCACTTTAACACAAGGCATAAATAGTTAAGAGATAGAAATACCATTTATAACTAGTCCTACTCATGAGCTTCAAGTGATAACAATTTATCTCTTCTTGATCTAACATCCACTAAGAGTACAAAAGTGCAACATCAGTAGTAGATATCAAATGCAAACATCAATAAATCCTGTTCCATTCATTCATCAAAACCTCCTCAGAGGGTACAACGGTGCATGTTCTGGGGATAAGTTTTTGATAAATTTCAGGACCCTTCTCTAAATGCATAAGAAGGGTTTAAATACTACTAACTAAATCTAAAAATAAATTATTACAAAAATGTAGGATGCGGTTTAAATGACCGTCCTCTTTTCAAGAAAATAAAACTAAAATTAAACTAATTCTGTATTTGGTCCTTGAAATCGCACGCATGCAACATCTATTTGAGAAGAGTCAGCTGGCCGACTTTTGCTTTTAGCTGAGCTGAGAAAACAGAATCGACAAGATTTGGAGCCATCTTTTCGGCCGAATTGATGATACACTTGATAGTCATCCACTAGCTATGTGGCTTTACCAAGTATGCCCAATAATAATCCCAGTTCAACTTGGTTAACCCGTGGATTGCTTCTGCTTTTTCTTAGGCCTTCTGCTTCCAATCTGTTTGTATCGTTGCTTTCTTGCAATTTTCGGGGCTTGCAGGTGACTGGGCAATTAGCCGCTTTCTTTTTCAAGGAATTTTTCTCGCACCTAGGAAAATTCCTCCGTTTCTTGATCCGAGCTTCCTTGATGCGTTTTTTGCCTTTTGCACCTTTACCTTTTAGTGGATATAAAGCTCAAACCTTGTAAAAATAATGATTCCGTAATATCTTACCTTAAGTCTTAAACTGTTCATTTATGATATCAACACTGTCCAGTATCCACTTCACCATGTCTGTGTATGGGAGAATTTTGGGCCTTGCTGCTATCCAGTGTAAGAATGAGCAAGCTAGCTCTGTGATAGATGCCTCAGAAGAACCATTTGAGCCCACGGTAGCAGTAATTTCCATTAATCTGGGATTCTCCTCTTCGAGCGGATTATACATGCCTTCCCACGTAGCAATTCCCGCGTCTCTATTACAGGCCCTGTCTGTATACAAGGGCGCCATTTCTTTTTCTTCTGAGCTCGGGGCTTTGCTTTTCTTTCCCATTTTATCCTGCGTATTGCTTTGTATTGGCCTTTTTTCTCCGTTCCTGCAATTCACAAGTGCAGTGAAAATAATGACAAGGAAGGGTGATGGGAAAGTTTTAAATGCCACAAACACATCAAGTATACCACCTTATGTGAGATGATTTTTCAATAAGCACGAACCATATTCCATTAATAACTGGAAACTACCTCATTTATTAGCATTAAAGTGCATAACCAGGTGTCAGCTTATGAAAAATGCTTTTCTTGAATAACGAGCCCGAAAGATCTGCGATGAAGCGATTTTGCGATTTGCTTCGTAATATCGCAGATCGAAGAATCATAACATCACAAAAACGTATCATTGCTCTTCATATCGCATTATCGCATTGTCGCTGTATCGCGAAATCGCAATATCGTAATATCACAATATCACAATATCACAATATCGCAAATCACAGAAATGTTACATATGACAATCTTTGTTAACCTATTTTCTGCGACATGCAATTTGCGATTGGCGTCATCGTATATCGGCAAATTAAAATGTTTTCAATGTAAATTGTGCTTGATTTATGCAATGCGATATTTGTTTATTATCGCATATCGCGATCTCGCAATATTGGAGTTTGGCTTGTAAGGTGTTCTTTTTTGCGATGCGATACTCCTAAGGAAATATTTTGTCTTACTTTACCATAAAACTTAGATTTTTTAGATTTTCAAAGGGGGCTTCCTAAGTTTAGGATGGTAAGTTTTATTCGAAAAGGAAATTTAAACACTATGATTTTTTAAATTTTTAACTAAGGCTCCCCACTTATTTAGTATTAGGAATAACACTAAATGAGAAGGGGGGCTGTTGTTGGCCACAACAGACCCCCACCATTATTTCTTTCAGTTTTTTAGTTTCCTTAATTGTAGCATAATTTACTATTTTTAGCAGTTTTTCGAGTCGTGAACTTACGAAGCCGTTTTGAGGCCCTAAACGACGTTTTTTGGGAATATTGGCAGCAACATGCATTCATGGACTAATGTTGCTCATCCAAAATTTGTAGTCCTCGAATATATCTTTATAAGGAGGTATTGTGCATGTCAAACAGAGATTGTATGCCAAAGTTACGACCTGGGGAAGTTGATGTACCAATTTACCCAAACGGAGCCCATAGTTTGGCGCTTCATTTCTTAGGGTTAGGTTTTTGGATGTTTAGGGTTTTCCATTGTTTCTCAATAATAAATAGGCCTTCGAGCCTCATTGTAAGACAATAAAGAGGCATGTAGCTGCCAAATCTCTCCTCAGAGATAAGCTACCATTGCCCGAGCTAGTTTATTTCCATTTCTGTTTGTAAGCATATTTTAGTATTTTACATTAATGAAATGAAGTATTATTTCTATTGCATCTCTATATTTATGGTTATCTCTATAATTTTTTGTATTCCTATTTAAATCTGGATCAGTGGTATCATAGTGGTTTTCTCTTTCTCTGATTTTCTTTGCATGTCCCCAACGAGGTCAAGAGATAAGAAGTTAGGGCTTGAACTGGTCGAACCTTTGCAAGACCAGGCTCGTAAATCTCGATAGACTCACATGGCAGATGAAAAGAAAGATGATGGGGCGGGAGATCCTATAAAAACCTTGATCAAAGAGGCTCTCAAGCAACAAAGGAATGTGATGATGGACAACTTTGCCTAGATCCTTTAGCAACTTCCCAGGGGCGACACATCTACTTCCAGCAGCCACTCTGGAAGCGCCACACCTTTTAAGGTACATGTTAACTTTGACATTCCCATATTTGAGGGTCAGATAGATGCAAATGCTATAGATAAATGGATAAATATGCTAGAAGGGTATTTTTCTCTTCATGATTTTTTCGATCGGGAAAATATTACTTTCGTTGTTCTCAACGTCGCCCCCCACGTCAAGGACTGGTAGGAAACCTACTGCGAGGAGAAGGATGAAAGTACAACCTCACTGTTTCAGCGCACCCACATGGAATTCATTCTAGAATGCCATCAAGGAGTAGTACTACCTTGTTAGAATCTATGAGGATAAATACATAAAGTGGACCACGCTGTGACAGGGAAGGGACCAAGACGTGCCGGAGTTTACCAATATTTTTCATACCCTTCACACAAATTTGGGTATCAAGGATTCTAAGCTAGATTTGGTACTCAAATATCGCGACTGCCTACACAGGTACATGCAGGACGAGATGGATTTCCTGTACATCTCCTCACTTGGCACGACATACCGATACGCTGTTAAGATCAAGCAGAAGTTTAAAAAGAAGAAACGATACTTTGGATCTGCAAACCCGAAGCAAGGGAAAGGTGCTCCAAAACCATTGTACAAAGGACAAGGCCAAGGCAGGGTGGCCTAGGAAAACCCACCAAAGCCGGAAGCAAAGAACAACACCACGAAGCCAAAGAACGACACAAGAAAGTGGTGTGAGTTCCATAAGAGGTCCACTCACAACACAATTGAGTGTCGGGCCAATCAGTCAGTCGTGGCTGAGCTAAAGTCTTCGGAATCAGATGCATTTTCCAACTCTAAGTCAGAACTTGATAAGGGGAATGAAAAAGGTAAGCAGATTAATGATGCGGGGCCCAACACCACCGTTGCCATCACAAAGATCTAGAAGGAGGAACCTGAAAATCCAGAGGAGGAGGAGTGTGTCTTACACTCCCAGATGTGGGTAAAGGGCTCCCCGCTATAGTTCATTGTCGACAACGTGAGCCAAAAGAACCTTATTTTAGTAGACATCATGATGCGGCTAGGTTTACTGACCACAACACATCCAAAATCATACACCATCAAGTGGCTCCACAAAGGACATGATCTTCATGTGAGCCAACAGTTTTACATTCCATACTGTTAGCTCTGCTGCAAACGTGAGCATCTGGTGGGCCAAAGTTCAGATCGGCCGTGTTTTTATGCTCAGAAAGGTAGCCTGCAGTAGTCTTTTCTTCCCTTCCCCCTTTATGTTCTCTCTACTCCATAGCCCTGCTATCTCTATTTTTATCTTCTATAACCTCTTGATTCCCCGTTTAAATCCCTCCGAAATCCGTCAAAGCCCATGTTTAGCCCCAGCCCTTAATTGTGAAGCACAAAGCCTCCATAGGACCCTACCATTTAGCCTCGGTGCTTTCATTCCTCATCGCTATCGGAGCTTTCAGCAGGTATCTCATAAGTCGAGTGTCTAGCAATCGCCGATGGCCGATTGCCGATTGCCCCTCGGATGCGATATTACGATAAATGATTGTGCGATGGTGTATCGGGTCCAGGCCTTTATCGCTATCGGCAATCGGATATGAATAAAGGCTACACCCCTTGGGTCCCACCGATGCAATATCCCGATGCCCCTTCTTCAATCTTAAAAATGGTTAAAACCTCTATCGGGTCTGTGGGCTAGTCGCAGGTCGCAATTGGAGCTTTCCAGCAAGTCTAGTTCAGCCTCACCGGTCGCCGATTGCCGATCGCCCACATCGGACACGATGTGATTATAAGCCACTTTTAATGACTCTATCGGGTCCATAGCACCATCGCAATCGGCGCTTTCAATGCGACAAGGTCTTTTCCATTATAGCGATGCGATATTAGCTGCCGAATCTGATGCGACTCACTGATCCCGTGCATAAAGTTTCAAGTCCGTAGGCCCACCGTTGATAGTGTATTTTCCATATTGAATATCTTTCCCCGCAAGAACGATCTCCACCGTCTGTTCATTTAATCCAATGACCCTCATTCCTCCATCCATATTACCCCCGATAGCCCCCTCCAATTCGATCTCCATCGTTCTGCTGTTGGATCTGATGGCCAAGAGTTGTTTTTGTCATATGCACGCCTCTGCCATGTTGCTTGTACCATTCCCGACTATCCACTGCCGCCGAAGGAAAATGACAGCCAGCTACCTTCACCCAGCTCAATGATTCTCCAACAACCGCATTCAACTAACAGAGTGGCCAAAGATTGAAAAGGATAGCCTCGAGCAGTTAAAGACATTTATTAGTGATGGGTTTCATTCAGTCAACGTTCCACCTGTTCATGAAGGACAACAGAATATTAGACAAGATCAATTTTGTTTACTAACACAGCCAGATTTGTATCAGCGGTCCATTCCTATATGTAAATGTGGTTGGTGACCATTTATGGGCTCCTCCACGCATAGCTAACAGAGAGATTGTGTAATGAGACACCATATATACTCAAAAAATAGATGTAATGGATTGATGAGTGTTAGATGAAGAGAACCCTGTTGTAAGGTTCAACTTCTAGAGACTGTAACTACTTTGTAACCTGCAGCGTCTGGTCTTCATTTCTAGCTAATACAAGCTTCTTTTGTTGTTTATTGCTCACTTTCCACTTATCTTTCTTGTTCCGGGCTGTGAATGTTTAGCATCAGAGGGGCCGTCATCCCACCTCTGTGTTAGGATTTAGCATGTATCATAGAACATGTGTGCAGGTTTCTGTTGTTTAATGCATAGAGAGCTATCATCCTGTCTGTGCATTAGAAACTAGATTTATAGACCTCTTAACTGGTTGCAGCCGACCATCACAGGGTCCTGTGCATCTTCTGGTGTGGTCAGTCTTCTCCATTATCACCTTATCCTCAAACTGTGAGTAATAGGTGGTTAAAAACCTTGTAGTCTGGGGGTGTTCACCCATGTCTGGGGTCAATCATAGTAGAAGTGGTTATCTGGCTTGAATATGCAACATTTGTTCCATTCATCCACCATTTATCCAACTATATTTGGTTGAATTTGTAATATTCTCGAGCATCATTGATATGCAACCAAGGTGAGTTTCTTGGGGTGATAACATTAAATGGCGCCATTGCCGGGAGAAGAGAATCAAAGCTCAGCTTCGCTAAGAGACGACACAGCTTCAAGCTTTGATGACAAACAAGGTTTGAGCATAGATTTTGGTTGTAATCATCTGTCTGGCGACTCCACTGGATGAAGGCCATCCTTTCGTGACTCCACATTGAAGTTTTGGTCTAGTTCGTGAAGCATGCTCGGAGAAATCTTCAGAAATCACTAGCTGGATAGTGCCTGATCCTGAGAGGATCGATAAGCAGAAGAAACTTTACGGAAGGGAGCATCAGGATCAGGTAAGCCTTAAAAATTCCATGTATCTCTGTTAGTGAATGTCACCTTCAGAGATTCATTCAGCTCCCATTTATTTAGTTCCCTTTCGAACCTCAGTTGAAAGAATATTTCCATGCTGTCCATCGTATTCCTCTGTTTCTGTCATCCTTTTCATTGATTAATTCCTCTCAACCTACCAGTATTCTTTCATATACCTCAGTCATGGCAACCTAGCAAGCTCCCACAAAAATAGAAAGAATCATTGCTACTAGGTATAGACCTCTGGTCTTTCCTGTTCCTCTAAATGCCATGCCTGCAGGAGATGTACATGCCAAAGTTTACTGGTACAGAAGGAGTATCAACTGAGGAGCACCTCAAATCCTTTTATAACTTTGCTGATAATCTAGATATTAGTGAAGAGGATGTATGGATGAGGGTTTTTGTCCAAAGCCTAGAGGGATATGCTAAAAAGTGGTTCAATGAACTAGCCCCTAGGTCTATTGCAGACATTGAGGCCCTAGATGATGTGTTTTTAAAGTACTGGGGGGATAAAGAAGATCTGCTCTATGACAATACTGAGTCTGGAAACTCACAGAGGGATGGGATCTCATCATCATCAGATCATGAGATCGACGAAATGGCCAGGATGATAGAGCTATTGGCCTTTGAAATTTCTAGGTTAAGAGCTAAGAAAAAGAGCTATACGAAGAAGAGGGGGAGGTCCATGGTTTGGAAGGTGTTCCTTTCCTAACCAGAGATGCACCTGAAGAAGCAATATCCAGAGGCACTGCTCATGAGTTTGTTGTACCTACAGAACAACAAGCTCATCAGCAGAAATAGTCAGCAGCGGGTCCTACCTCCTCAAAGAACCTGAACCTGAAGCCAACACTTCTTCTCCTGGCTATATGCAAATTAGCCAGACTGCTTTCATCCCCTGCCCAGCGATCAAGAAGGGAGAAGAAGACTCCCCATCATCTTATGTTTCTCTGCCTACTCCAGTGACAATCCCTCATAGTTGGCCCTTGAACACTGAGGCAGGAGAAGATTCAATGCTCAAGACTGATACTGATCACTTCCGTCTTGATATTCTGATGCCTGCTCAGATGGCCAACACTCGGAATGAAAGGGCAGCTTACCAGATGGCAGAAGAAGAAAATGCACAGTCATGGGACTCCTCCTTGGAAGAGGGCTGTTCAAAAAAAGATTCAGGAGAAAATGTTATCTCTGTGTCCCCTGCACAAGAAAACAATGATGCATCTTTCATATTTATTCTGCAGGCCACAGAAGATAAAAATAGGTACACAGCATTCATGGCTATCCAGCAGGTGTACAAAGGCTCCTCTGAACAACATCCAAGGAGAAAAATATGCAGAAGGGAAGTGAAATGTGATCCCTATCTACCTATCAAGCTCAAATGTCCCAAATTGTTTGAGTTAGGGGATCAAATAAATCCTGTCCTGCTGATCTATGATGAACCGGGCTGAGAGCAGGAGAAACAATTTTGGTGGCCTAGCAAATGGGAAAATTTTGAAGTTTACATTTTTTAGGCTTTAATGTTTGTAATTAAGTTCTTTTACAGTGTTCTGTTGTATGCTTAGTTGACTCCATGCCCAATGGACACTAGGAAAATGTTTTTTTTTAAGCTTGTTTTGTATGAAGGCATTGATCTGCAGTTCTTGAGACCTCACAGGGAGGATTTCATCCCCAGAAGGAGCTAGTGTTAGCTCTGCTGTAAACTTCAACATTTGGTGGGCCAAAGTTCAGATTGGCCGTGTGTTTATGCTCAGAAAGGTAGCCCGCAGCAGGCTTTTCTTCCCTTCCCCCTTTATGTCCCTTCTACTCCATAGCCCTGCTATCTCTCTTTTTATCTTTTGTAACCTGTTCATTCCCCGTTTAAATCCCTCTGAAATCCGTCAAAGCCCCCGTTTAGCCCCAACCCTTAATTGTGAAGCGCAAAGCCTCCATAGGACCCTACCATTTAGCCTTGGCACTTTCATTCCTCATCGCTATCGGAGCTTTCAGCAGGTATCTCATAAGTCGGGTGTCTAGCAATCACCGATGGCCGATTTCCAATTGCCCCTAGGATGCGATATTACGATAAATGATTGTGCGATGGTGTATCCGGTCCGGCCCTTTATCACTATCGGCAATCGGATATGAATAAAGGCTACACCCATTGGGTCTTGCCGATGCGATATCCCGATGCCCCTTCTTCAATCTTAAAAATGGTTAAAACCTCTATCGGGTCCGTGGGCTGGTCAAAGGTCACAATCAGAGCTTTTTAGCAAGTCTAGTTCAGCCTCACCGATCGCCGATTGCCGACCGCCCACATCGGACGCGATGTGATTATAAACCACATTTAATGACTCTCTCGGGTCCGTAGCACCATCACAATTGGCGCTTTCAATGCAACAAGGTCTTTTCCATTATAGTGATGCTATATTGGCTGCCGGATCCGATGCGACTCACTGATCCCATGCATAAAGTTTCAGGTCCGCAGGCCCACCTTCGATAATGTATTTGCCATATTGAATAGCTTTCCCCGCAAGACTGATCTCCACCATCCATTCATTGAATCCAACGACCCTCATTCCTCCATCCATATTACCCCCGATAGCCCCCTCCAATTCGATATCCACCATTCTGCTGTTGGATCTGACGACCAATAGTTGTTTTTGTCATATGCACGCCTCTGCCATGTTACCTGTATCATTCCCGACTGTCCACTGCCACCGAAGGAAAATGATAGCCAGCTACCTGCACCTAGCTCAATGATTCTCCAACAACTACATTCAACTAATAGAGTGGCCGAAGATTGAAAAGGACAGCCTCGAGCAGTTAAATACATTTATCAGTGGTGGGTTTCTTTCAGTCAACATTCCACCTGTTCATGAAGGACAACAGAATATCAGAGAAGATCAAATTTTTTTACTAACACAGCCAGATTTGTATCAGCAGCCCATTCCTGAATGTAAATGTGATTGGTGACCATTTATGGGCTCCTCCACACATAGATAACAAAGAGATTGTGTAATGAGACACCATATATACTCAAAAAACAGATGTAATGGATTGATGAGTGTTAGATGAAGAGAACCCTGTTGTAAGGTTCAACTTCTGGAGACTATAACTACTTTGTAACCTGTAGCATCCGGTCTTCATTTCCAGCTAATACAATCTTCTTTTGTTGTTTATTGCTCACTTTCCACTTCTCTTTCTTGTTCCAGGCTGTGCCTGTTTGTATTTGTTCTATTGTTGTGAATGTTTAGCATCAGAGGGGCTGTCATCCCACCTCTGTGTTAGGATTTGGCATGTATCATAGAACATGTGTGCAGGTTTCTGTTGTTTAATGCATAGAGAGTTGTCATCTTGTCTGTGCATTAGAAACTAGATTTACAGATCTCTTAACTGGTTGCAGCCGGCCATCACAGGGTCCTGTGCATCTGCTGGTGTGGTCATTCTTCTCCATTATCACCATATCCTCAAACTGTGAGTAATAGGTGGTTAAAAGCCTTGTAGTCTGGGGGTGTTCACCCATGTCTGGGGTCAATCATAGTAGAAGTGGTTATCTGGCTTGAATATGCAGCATTTGTTCCATTCATCCACCATTTATCCAACTATATTTGGTTGAATTTGTAATGTTCCCGAGCATCATCGATATGCAAACTAGGTGAGTTTCTTGGGGTGATAACACATACAACATCAACCCCTTCACAGATGAGGTATTATGTGCCGTTGCTCTTCTTGATGTTTGTGAGGTATTATTATGTGCCGTTGCTCTTCTTGATGTTTGTGATGTATTATTATGTGCTACCTCTATGTATGAGTCAAGGCCTCGTGTTGTTATTGTTACTTTGGAAAATAAGTTGTACAGGATACTAGAGGTAGCACTGCTTACCGCAATCTCTTTGGTTACTGCAAGACAATGCAGTAAACTCATTTTCATAACTGGGAAATTTGTTTTCCTGATGATACGCCCTCAAGGAAAGAAGAAGACGGTGGCCACGACCTCTAGACAGGGGCCCTCCACACGACAACTACAGATGGACAAGTTCGTGGAGGAGTATGAAGACATCTTCACCTTCCCCACAAGGGTTCCTATGCACTGTCAGGTCAAGCACTACATGGATCTGACACCATGTGAACCGCTACCCAATGGACCAATCTATCGATGCTCCGTTCTTGAGAACGATGAAATCAAGAGGTAGATTCAAGAGCTGCTTCAGAAAGGTCACATTCGACTGAGTTCATTGCCCCGTGGGATCCTGATCATGTTGGTACAAAAGAAGGATGGGACTTGGAGACTCTGTATTGACTATCGGGCGCTGAACAAGATCATTTTCTGGAATAGGTACCCGATCCCATGTATTGATGACTTTTTGGACCAACTAAAGGGGGGAAAATATTTCAGAAAAATTGATTTTAAGTCAAGATATCATCAGGTACCAGTCGAACCCTCCGATGTGTGGAAGATTGCCTTCAAAGCCAAGGAGGGCCTTTTCGAATGGTTGGTTATACCTTTCGGGTTCATGAATGTTGCTGCAACCTTCATGAGCATAATGGATGACATCTTGCGGCCATTCACGAACTCATTTGTAGTGGTATACTCTGATGAAATCCCGATCTTCTGTTGGAGTTGGGAAGAGCACCTCCACCACATCTGATAGGTTCTCCAAACACTGCGGCAACACAAGTTATGTGCAAAGTTGGATAAATGCACTTTTGGCATGACCCGAGTTCAGTATTTGGGATACATTATTGATGAACGGGGGGTGCATCGATATCCAACCAGGAATTCATTTGGGATTGGCCATCTCCAACCACTCTGACAAAGCTCCGTAGCTTTCTGGGTCTTGCCAACTTCTACCGCAGGTTCGTGTTGGGATTTTCAGATATCACATGGTCCTTGAGTCAAGTCACCAAAAGATGAGCGAAAAAAAAATTATTTTGGTCTGAATCTCAACAGAAGGCATTCACAGAGTTGAAACATTGCCTCTGCTCGACGCCAATGCTCGCATTACCAGACTTGCAACAACCATTTGAGATTGAGATAGATGCCTCTGACTATGCTATTGGGGCAGTCCTTACTCAACACAGGCATCCAGTGGCATATCACATTGAGGCACTTTCAAACACAGTCTGGAAGTACCCTACTTATGACAAATAGATGTATTCCATTGTGTGGGACTGCCGACAATGGAAGCATTACATTTTGGGGAAGGAAATGGTTATCCACATAGAACATTGTCTCCTACAGTTCATACAAACCCAAGGGAAGTTGCAAAATGATCTCCATCAAAATTGGTCCACATACCTGCAACAGTTCCATTTGAATATCAAGTATAAGAAGGGCACCACCAATAATGTTGCAGATTGCCTCAGTCGACCACTGATCATGATGTTAACCACTGTGCTCAACTCTTGTGGGCACTAGACTTCTGATTGGCCACTTCTCTACAAAAGTGACCCATAATTTAGCCACACATACTAGACACTCTTTGAGGGTCAGCATGTTCCATATTTTTACCTCCTGGATGCCCTGTTATGCCACATGGGTCACCTTTGTGTTCCTTCAAGCGAGTGTGCCAAGATGATTTGGGAAGCACACTATAGTCGGGCTACTAGGCATTTTGGGGTTGAGAAAATGGTGGAATTATTGCAGAAGTATTTCTATTAGATGAATCTTCAACAGGATGTTGGGAAGTACATCAGATCCTGCATTGCCTACACAATTTCCAAATTGACCATCACGAATCCAGACCTCTATACTCCGCTTCCTACCCCTAGTCGAGCTTGGGAATCCATCTCCATGGATTACATGTTGGACCTTCCTTCTAGTGAGCATGGAAACGACTGTGTTTTTGTGATCGTCGACAAGTTCTCGAAGATGGGAATTATGGGGGCTTGCAAGAAGAATATCACAGTAGAAGCCACTGCTAAACTCTTCTTTGAAAAAGTGTGGGTACACTTTGGGATCCCATAGTCTATCATCTCAGATCGGGACATCAGGTTCCTCAGTACATTTTGGTCCAGTTTCTGGTCAATTCTGGACACCAAACTCACTAAGTCCACAACCTTCCATCCCCAAACTGATGGCCAGACAAAGGTTGTCAATACGATGATCGTACACATTCCGTGCATGTACAACTCAAAGCATCCATGCTCATGGGATGAGAGCCTCCCTTATGTTCAACATAGTTATAACCAGGCTCTCCACAGCTCAACTGGCCATAGCCCTTTTCAGGTGGGATTGGGATTCCAGCCATTATGTCCCATTGATGCGGCCATGTCATTTGCAGCTACTCAGGTAGATTCGGCTCATTTCCAGTTTGAAACAGATAAGGCAAACAACTTCAGTGAGCACATCCAACATATCTGCCAGTAGGTCCATGACATTATGGAGAAATCAGATGCCAAGTACAAGCAATGACATGATCAACACTAGGTGACACACAATTTTCATGTGGGTGACAAAGTCTGGTTGCATTTGTGAAAGGAATGCCTTACCAGAGCCTATCAGAAACTCAGACCACTCTGATATGGTCCTTACACCATTACCAAGGCTGTGGGAGACAATGCATTTGAGTTCAATATTCCTGATCTGAAATGGGGACCTAAAGGCTTCTTGTCAGCTTACAAGAACCTCTCCCACTCCAAAGCTTATATGTTCCCAAGGTCTATGCTTATGATTGATAATTTGTGGAATTAAAAGAACTTGAAGTAGGTGTATGTCTTCGTTTGCCTCTAAACTGTTTGAGTGCTTATGTTCATTTTATTAAACTGAAATAAAACACATAACAGGAAGACAGTGCAACAAACAAACAAACACATAAGACAACAAGTTTAATTAGGAGTTCACCCTGATATCTTGGGATATGTCTCCATGATCTCTAGTAAACTCAACTAGGCTCTTTGGGATTATGGCTTAAATTATTTTACAAGTTCCACACTCAACTCCATAGGTTTACAACTGTACCTATGGGCTTAGAATACCATCTTACCCCTCGCTGTCCTTACTCTACAGACATATCTAGGATTCTCTAGACTAGACTCCTTCATATTAGATATCATTTTGGGATTCAACTGCGTTAAGTAAGTCATTCACGTATGACCATTTCTATGAGAGGTCGTCGTAACTGACTAATTTCTCATGATTTTTGAATAGTTCACTTAGCACTCATTGCATCGGGTGATGCTCATAGGGGTGAAGAAGTTGGATTGAAACTAGTGAAATGAATCACATAGCATCAATCATCACTTCCGAGGCTTGCACCCAGTAACCAGGACTTCCCAGGAGGTCACCCATCCCAGAACTCCTCTGGCTCAAGCACGCTTAATTGTGGAGTTTTCCCCACAATCAAGCCCGCTTAGCTTGTTACCCCATTTGCAAAACCTTAGCAATTATTGTGCCTCATGAACCATTCAAGTAGAGATCCCTTGACTCCTTTTGAATTTAAGTATGGGGGTTTACGCAGTGCATTATATTAGATATCATTTTGGGATTCAACTGCGTTAAGTAAGTCATTCACGTATGACCATTTCCATGAGAGGTTGTCATAACTGACTAATTTCTCATGATTTTTGAATAGTTCACTTAGAACTCATTGCATCGGGTGATGCTCACAGGGGTGAAGAAGTGGGATTGAAACTAGTGAAATGAATCACATAGCATCAATCATCACTTCCGAGGCTTGCACCCAGTAACCAAGACTTCCCAGGAGGTCACCCATCCCAGAACTCCTCTGGCTCAAGCGCACTTAATTGTGGAGTTTTCCCCACACTCAAGCCCACTTAGCTTGCTACCCCATTTGGAAAACCTTAGCAAGTATTGTGCCTCATGAACCATTCAAGTAGAGATCCCTTGACTCTTTTTGAATTTAAGTATGGGGGTTTACGTAGTGCATTATATTAGATATCATTTTGGGATTCAACTGCATTAAGTAAGTCATTCACGTATGACTGTTTCCATGAGAGGTCGTCGTAACTGACTAATTTCTCATGATTTTTGAATAGTTCACTTAACACTCATTGCATCGGGTGATGCTCACAGGGGTGAAGAAGTGGGATTGAAACTAGTGAAATGAATCACATAGCATCAATCATCACTTCCGAGGCTTGCACCCAGTAACCAGGACTTCCCAGGAGGTCACCCATCCCAGAACTCCTCTGGCTCAAGCGCGCTTAACTGTGGATTTTTCCCCACAATCAAGCCCACTTAGCTTGCTACCCCATTTGCAAAACCTTAGCAAGTATTGTGCCTCATGAACCATTCAAGTAGAGATCCCTTGACTCTTTTTGAATTTAAGTATGGGGGTTTACGCAGTGCATTATATTAGATATCATTTTGGGATTCAACTGCGTTAAGTAAGTCATTCACGTATGACCATTTCCATGAGAGGTCGTCGTAACTGACTAATTTCTCATGATTTTTGAATAGTTCACTTAGCACTCATTGCATCGGGTGATGCTCACAGGGGTGAAGAAGTGGGATTGAAACTAGTGAAATGAATCACATAGCATCAATCATCACTTCCGAGGCTTGCACCAACTCCCTCAATTAGTGCTCTGAGCTATTTTGAGCTCTAGCTTGCACCAACTCCCTCAAAATTTTGTTAACTATCTCTGTAACTCCTTCTTCTATCTTTAGCACACCTCGGACACCAGCCACAGCTTGATCATTCAATCTCTTGGTGTGTTACAACTTCACTGCAGCTTCATGGCTCTTTAGAAGTCTATTGGAGCTCTTTGGCTCTGTGGCTCTACCTCCAACCACTGGTGGCTCTGCCTCTATCAAGCCTCCAACCTCTGGTGGCTCCTTTTGGACTGTGGCTCTGCCTCCCAACCTCTGGTGGCTCTGCCTATATCAACCTTCTATCTCTGAAGCTCTCTGGCTTTCTGGCTCTTCAACTCTACTGCGCTTAGGCTCTCTGGCTCTGCAACTCTGCTGCGCTCAAGCTCTCTGAGGAATCACCCCTTTGCCATCGCCCCCAACCTCTCGTGGCTTCACTGGCTTTCTTGAGCTCTCTTTGTTATCTCTCATCCTCTACAAATCCCCTGTTAACTATGTTCTCTGTGCTTCTTGTAACACATCAGTTACAGTCCACCTCCATCATCAAAGACTAACTGTTTCATTGCTATAAGTAGTTTTCCATTGAAATGAACAGGCGGGCATGTGCAACCTGGCCGTTTGGCCTTCTTCCTGCCATTAATCCTAAAATAGCAATATAATGGAAATACACAGGCAAACGCACCAAAACACATTCATTAGTCGTGAGTCGAAACTCAAAATATATACAATCACACCTATAAACCCGTTGGGTCCGTCCTGTCATCGCAAATCACAACCGCACAGGTGGGAGGTCAAAAACATAAATACACGGGAAATACATAGAAAATCTGCAAATCCAAATTTCAAACATTATTCAATCGCATTCATAAACCTCATCGGGTTCATGCCTTAATCGCTAATCACAATTGCGTCTCGCATATGTCAACAACCCTTTATATTGGGGATCCACCGATCACCGATCGGCGATCGTTGATATCAGTGCATCGCATATAGCTTTCACAATGGCCCGAGGGTCTATATAACTTTCCAATGGACTATGCCAACCCGATATATATCACCGATCCTCTGCTTCGCACGTCACATGCCCAGGGTTCCGATATGGCATTGAAGCATATCGCCAATGCGATATGTCGAAGGTCGCAATTGGGGAGTCCTTCCATCTCTACTTAAGTCCTCCCTTTAACCTCTTCTGATGCAATTTCCTTTAAAGAGCCTTTCAGTTCATTTTGATAAGAAATTTCCTCCTTTTCTAAGGATAATGGGCAATCTTATTTTTATGCTAACTCCTTCATCCGGAGTCCATTTTAGCCCATTCGAATTGAATTAGATTCAAAGTGAACAGATCTATGCAATGAGACTATTTACAAGAGCATCCTTTAACTTTCATTTTCCTCTGTGAGGAATATTTTAGAATTAGAAGTCTATACTATATCCATTTTGCATCATGCCTTCCCACTAAAAAGCTTTTGGACTCCAAAAGACTGATATACTAATCTGAACAGTAAATGAGAGTAACAACACCCTCTTCTTTCGGCCTCCATACACTTGCCTTGAATAGTGCCTCTGAACCAAATCCTTTGAACACTTTCCTTCTTGGATGTGTTGGTGCTCCGGTTAAGAACTGTGTTCCTCCTTGACTTCATGCGAAACTCCTGCTGAGAAGGTTACAGTAGGTAGTTTAAACCTTCTTCCTGGATCACTGATCCAAGTTGGCTCAAACAAATGTGAAGTTACATCTTCTTCACAAAAATTTACATTTGTATTTGTTTGACATATTTTCAACAACAACAGAATTACAAACAATAACTGGATGTCCTAAACTCTTGCTTCATCAAAAGAAACAGAGTTCACATCTTGTGAACACCTCCATGTATTTACATCTGCATTTAAAAATGATTGACTAGATAACAAGCCAAAAAAAAATTCCTTTAAAACAATTGACCCTTCAAGTCAAGCATGTAGAAAAAGAACATTAGGATTCTTTTTCAAAGATGAAACACTTCATCAGTATCTCCATCTTGTAGACCAAATCCACTTTTTCCAAGTCAACATTAACATTACATGCATGCTTAAAAACAAAGCAATCAACCCTTCAAGTTAATTACACATACATGTTCAAATACAAGGAAATCATCAACATCCCTGTGTTCATGCACATCATTCTCATGCATGCATTTCATCCTTCAACTTTTGCTTAAGTACGCTGTACTTTCGAAGTTGAAATGAACATAATGTTGCAGCAATAGAGTGAGTCTCCTACTCAACTTTTCCATTCACCTTCTTGGTATAATCCTGTAACTTGCGTCTCATTAACAAAGAAATGAAATTAGATGCATTATATCAATAGACATGCAATCTTAATTGGATAATAATTCTATCCATTTCTTACCAATCCATTTCAAAGTTACTACCTTTGTCTGCACATCAGCATCAACATGTGAATCATCCTGAAACACATCAATCATGGAATATTTCTTTCCATTCTTGCCATTCTCTCTTTCCACCCTCTTCAGGTTTTGTGGAAGCATTGTTGGATTCAGAGTCCAACATTTTGCAGCAATATGTCCTTGCTTATGGCAGTAAGTGAAAGACATGTGCATCTTCTTGACATCATGATTTGCCTTGTCTAGTGGACCTTTGTCTTTTTGCTTCCTTTCCTTCAAAAGTTTCCTGTATGTGGCCATTCTCTTCCAACATCTAGAAACACTATGGTTATCCAAACCACAAAAGAAACATGCAATTATTTTCACATACTTATATGGAAATTTACCATGCTGATCATAATCAAAAGGAATATCGTTAAAACCAGATTTATACCTTTCTCTTTCACATTTATTGCCTTCATGAGGGGGTGATTTGAATGAAGAAGTAGCTCCATTTGGAACACCATCAATCTCTTCATTTCTTTAAGAGTTTCCACAACTCTTTGGTTCAAGTGTATGCATATGAACACCTTCTTCCTGAAAATAATGTTTCAAGCTATTGCATTCCCCATGAATACAATCTTTACACTCTTGAGGTAGAAGACCTAAAATGAAACTCCTTCTTGGAACCGTTTCAATTGTATTCATGGTAGCTTTGGAACTTTCTCCACGAGCTTGTCCATATCCAAGACCCAAATACTTAGGCCTTTCCTCAACTATTATTGGCTCAACAATACCCTGTGCATGTTTGCCCAAGCCTTTTCCTTCATAACCCATCCTGGACATTAACTTGGACCCTATGCCTCTGGTATGCTTTCCAAAAGAACCCACATAATCATTTTTATAAGAATTTGAAGAAAAAATGGAATTATTTACCTCTTCTTCAAGCCGATACTTAACTAAGGCTTCTTTGGCAACAAAGAGTCTGTCTCCAACTCATGCATCCTTTCCAGGCTCATATTTGCAATATGAAGTTGTCTTTCTGTTTCCCACAATTTGTCAGAAAGCAACTGATTCTCTTCCTTCATGGAATTCAACTGCTCTCGAAGTATGATGCTCTTCCTTCCATCCTCATAAATTTCTCTTACCATATCCATCATGATGAACAAGTCTTGCTTCATGTCTTCATCAAAGAATCTTATGATGAAGGAAGAATTTGAGGACTCACTTGTAGAAGTAGTCATTATCAAAATGAATAAAAGAACTTCAAACAAGATTAACAAAGAGATTATTCAAGCAACCTTTTGCAACAAACCTCTTGTGCTTCAAGGATTGCTTTGAGGTCCTTTGGGATAATAATAATGCCTTTAGCCCTTCTTCCTTCTTGTCCTCTCCTGGACTTAGCTATCCATAGCTTTCCCTTCACCTTTGCAAACTCAAACAATAGTCAGTTTACAAACAATCAAGCACCTTTCATGCTAAGCAAGAAAATAGATTTCTTTGTCAATTAAGCATCCTGCTTTGATCAATCAAGCATCATGATACCACCTGCTTCATAATAGCACCTGCTCTGGTATAAATTTCTCTGATATAACCTACTATAATACCACATTCTTTGAACGTGGGGTTAAATAACCTGATGCTCCAATACCACCTGATCTGAAATGGAGACCTAAAGGCTTCTTGTCAGGTTACGAGAACCTCTCTCACTCCAAAGCTTATATATTCCCAAGGTCTATGCTTATGATTGATAATTTGCAGAATTAAAATAACTTGAAGTATGTGTATTTCTTTGTTTGCCTTTAAACTGTTTGAGTGCTTATGTTCATTTTATTAAACTGAAATAAAACACATAACAGTAAAACAATGCAGCAAATAAACAAACACATAAGACAACAAGTTTAATTAGGAGTTCACCCTAATATCTTGGGCTACCTCTCCATGAGTTCTAGTCAACTCAGCTAAGCTCTTTGGGATTATGGCTTAAATTCTTTTACCAGTTCCACACTCAACTCCATAGGTTTACAACTGTACCTATGGGATTAGAATACCATCTTACCCCTGGCTATCCTTACTCTGCAGACAGATCTAGGCTTCTCTGGACTAGACTCCTTCAATTAGTGCTCTGAGCTATCGTGAGCTCTAACTTGCACCAACTCCCTCAGAATTCTACTTTTGTCTCTGTAACTCCTTCTTCTATCTTTAGCACACATCGGACACCAGCCACAACTTGATCATTCGATCTCTTGCTATGCTGCAGCTTCACTGCGGCCTCATGGCTCTTTAGAAGTATATTGGAGCTCCCTGGATCTGCGGCTCTGCCTCCAACCTCTGGTGGCTCTACCTCTATCAAGCCCCCAACCTTTGGTGGCTCCTTTTGGACTGCGGCTTTGCCTCCCAACCGGTGGTGGCTCTGCCTCTATCAACCTTCTTGCTCTGAAGCTCTCTGGCTTTCTGGCTTTGGAACTCTGCTACACTTAGGCTCTCTAGATCTGCAACTTGCCTGCGCTCAAGCTCTCTGATGAATCACCCCTTTGCCATCTCCCCCAACCTCTGGTGGCTTCTTTCGATTTCTCGGGCTCTCTGAGTTATCTCTTGGTCTCTATGAATCCCCT
The DNA here is from genome assembly GCA_031772625.1 of Pinus tabuliformis. Lineage (NCBI taxonomy): Eukaryota > Viridiplantae > Streptophyta > Pinopsida > Pinales > Pinaceae > Pinus > Pinus tabuliformis. The sequence continues at coordinate 788,006,539 of CM062813.1, read as the reverse complement.
GTTAACTGTGTTCTTTGTGCTTTTTGTAACACATCAATTACAGTCTGCCTCCATCATTGAAGACCGACTATTTCATTACAAGAAGTAGTTTTCCATTGAAAAGAATCGGCGGGCATGGGCAACCCAGTCGTTTGGCCTTCGTCCTGCCATTAATCCCGAAATAGAAATATAACAGAAATACATAGGCAAACACATGAAAACATGTTCATTAGCCGTGAGTCGGAACTCGAAATATAGACAATCGCACCTATAAATACGTTGGGTCCATCCTATCATCGCAAATCCCAACTGCACAGGTGGGAGGTCAAAAACATCAATACATGGGAAATACATAGAAAATCTGCAAATCTGAATTTCAAATATCATTCAATCTCGTTCATAAACCTCATCGATTTCGTGCCTTGATCGCTAATAGAAATCACGTCTCGCATATGTCAACGACCCTTAATATTGGGGATCCACTGATCGTCGATATCGGTGCACCACATATCACTTTCGCAATGGCCTGGGGGTGTATACAATTTCCAATCGACTATGCTAACCTGATATATATCGCCGATCCTCTATGTCACACATCGCATGCCCAGGGTTTCGATATTGCATGGAAGCCTACCGATGATGCGGTATGTCGGAGGTCGCAATCGGGGAGTCCTTCCATCTCCGCTTAAGTCCTCCCTTTAACTTCTTTCGATGCAATTTTCCTTAAAGAGCCTTTTAGTTCATTTTTATAAGAAATTGCCTCCTTTTCAAAGGATAATGGGCAATCTTCTTTTTAAACTAACTCCTTCATCTGGAGTCCATTTTAGCTGATTCGAATTGCATTAGATTCAGAGTGAAGAAATATATGCAATGAGACTATTTCCAAGAGCATCCTTTGACTTTCATTTTCCTCTATGAGGAATATTTTAGACTTAGAAGTGTATATTAGATCCATTTTGGATCAATTCCCCAATTCCTTTGCCTGCACCCAGTGTTCAATGTGGACCGCCTTCAGCCATACTTTCCACCATTACTAGACACATCCAACATTGCAGAACAACTCACACCAATAGAGTTAAATCCAGATTGCATGGAACAAGCTGCAACTGATTGGATCATGGACATGCAGATCAATCACAATTGCTAGTAGAAGATCCAAATGTATCGAGTTGTCAAAACAGGCCAACTCTTTCACCAGGGAAAGTGGCTCACCAGGGACCAAGTTCAGCAAAAGTTTCCTAATCTCATGGAGGAACTCAATGTAATGGGGACAATTGATTCCTAAGGGGGAAGGAATGATCCAGGTGGATATTGGTGGCCACCCGCCAATTCCACTTGGACCCCCACCATTGTTTCTTTCAGTTTTTCAATTTCCTTAATTGTAGCATAGTTGACTATTTTTAGCAATTTTTCGGGTCATGAACTTCCGGAGCTGTTTTGAGTCCCTAAAAGACATTTTTTTGGGAAATTAGGAGAAACATGGGTCTGAGGACCCATTTTGCTAATCCAAAAGTTGTAGTCCTTGGATAGACCTTTCTAAGGATGTATTGTGCGCGTCAAACAAAGATCGTATGCCAAAGTTATGACGCTAGGAAGTTGATGTACCAATTTACCCAAATGAGGCCCATAGTTTGGTGCTTCATCTCCTAGGGTTAGGTTTTTGTTTCCATTATTTCTAAATAATAAATAGGCCTTCGAGCCTCATTGTAAGATAATTCAAAGGCATGTAGTCACCACATCTCTCCCTAGAGATAAGCTACCATCGCCCGAGCTAGTTAATTTCTATTTGTGATCATATTTCAGTGTTTTACATTAACGAAAGTAAGTATTAATTTTGTTGCATCTCTGCATTTATGGATATATCTGTAATTTGTTGCATTCATATTTAAATCCATATCAATGGTGCATATAATACAATATTTAATGTACCTCCCAACATCTTGACGAAGGTTTGAGAAATAAAAATACTTCTGCAGTACTGCCAATATTTTTTCTACCGTGAAATGTTGAGCGACTTTACTATAGTGTAGTTCCAAAATCATCTTGGCACGCTCACTTGAAGGAACACAGATGTGTCCTAGGTGGCATAATAGTGAATCATGGAAGTGAAAATTTGGAACTTTCTTACGTTCCAGGAGTGTTTGGTATGTGCTGCCAAATTCTGGATCGCTCTTGTAAATATGTGGCCACCTTGAAGTCTCTTTCCCACAAGAGTCGAGCACAATGATCAATGCCATGACTAGTGGTCGATTGAGGCAGTCTACAACATTATTGGTGCTGCCCTTCTTGTACTTAATGTTAAAATCAAATTGTTGTAGGTATGTGTACCATTTATGATGGTGGTCATTTTGCAACTTACCTTGTGTCTGTATGAACTGTAGGGGTCAGTGGCCTGTGTGGATCAATGTTTCCTTCCCCAAATTGTAATGCTTCCATTGATGGAAGGTCTAGACAATGGAATACATTTATTTGTCATAGGTGGGATACTTTTGGAGTGTGTCTGAAAGTGTTTCACTGTGATAAGCCACCAGATGCCCCTGCTGAGTCAGAATTGCACTAATAGCATAGTTGAAGGAATCTATCTCAATCTCAAATGGTTGTTGTAGGTCTGGTAATGTGAGAACTGGTGCAGAGCATAGGCACTGCTTCTACTCAGAAAACATGTTCTGTTAGGTTTCAGACCAAAATAACCTTTCTTTCTCTCTGCCCTTGGTGATCCAGGTGGATGTTGCTGGCCACCCACCTATCCCATTTGGACCCCCACAACTGTCTCTTTTAGCTTTTTCAGTTTCCTAAATTGTAGCACAATTTACTATTTTTAGTAGTTTTTTGGGTCCTGAACTTCCGGAGCCGTTTTGAGGCCCTAAACGATGTTTTTTTGGGAATCTAGGGCAACATGGGTCCATGGACCGATGTTGCCTTCCAAAGTGGTAGTACTCGGATAGATCTTTCTAACGAGCTATCGTACGCGTCAAACAGAGATCGTATGCCAAAGTTACGACCCCGGGAAATTGATGTACCAATTTACCCAAACGGGGCCCACAATTTGGCATTTCATCTTCTAGGGTTAGGGTTCGGGATGTGAAGGGTTTTCCATTGTTTCTCAACAATAAATAGGCCTTCAAGCCTCATTGTAACACAGTTTGGAACAGTTCAGAGGCATGTAGCTGCCACATCTCTTCTCAGAGATAAGCTACCATTGCCCTAGCTGGTTTCTTTCCATTTCTGTTTGTAAGCATATTTCAGTATTTTACAGAAATGAAATGAAGTATTATTTCCGCTGCATCTCTGTATTTATGATTATCGCATCTCTGTGTTTATGGTTATCTCTGTAATCTATTGCGTTCCTGCTTAAATCCGAATCAGTGGTATCAGAGCGGTCTGCGTTTTCTCTGTTTTTCTTTGCATGTCCCCAACGTGGTCGGGATATAACGAGTTAGGGCTTGAACTAGTCGAACCTTTGCAAGACCAGCCTCGCAAATCTCGACGGCCTCCCATGGCGGATGAGAAGAAAGACGAGGGGGCAGGAGATCCTATCAAAATCTTACTCGAAGAAGTGCTCGAGCGGCAAAGGAACGCGATGATGGATAGCTTTGCGCAGATCCTTCAGCGGCTACCCAGAGGCAATGCATCGGCTTCCAACAGCGACTCTGGAAATGCCACACCGTTTCAGGTACAAGTTAATTTTGAAATCCCCATCTTCGAGGGTCAAATAGATGCATATGCCATAGATAAATGGTTAAATCTACTAGATGGGTATTTTTCTGTTCACGAATTTTCAAGTCGGGAAAAGATTGTTTTCGCTCTTCTCAAAGCAGCCCCCCACGTCAAGGACTGGTGGGAAACCTACGGCGAGCAGAAGGATGAAAGTACAGGCTCACTATTTTCAGCCGCACCCACTTGGAATGACTTCCGGGATGCCATCAAGGAGCAGTACTACCCTGTCGGAAGCTATGAGGACAAATACATCAAATGGACCACACTGCGGCAGGGACGAGACCAAGATGTACCAGAGTTCACAAACATTTTTCATACCCTTCGCACACAGTTGGGTATCAAAGATTCTGAGTTGCATCTGGTACTCAAATACCGTGGCTGCCTGCACAAATACATCTAGGAAGAGATGGTGTTCTTGAACATCTCCTCACTCGGCACAGCATACCGATACGCTGTCAAAATTGAGCAAACGTTCAAACAGAAGAAGCGAGACTTTGGATCTGCAAATCCGAAGCCCAAAGGACAAAGCCAAGGCGGGGTGACCCAAGACAACCCATCGAAGCTACAAGAAAAGAACAACACCATGAAGTCGAAGAAGGACATAGGAAAGTGGTGTGAGTTCCACAAGAGTCCCACTCATAACACAAGTGAGTGTCGGACCAGGCAGTCGCTGGTGGCTGAGTTGAAGGCTTCCGAATCAGATGCATGTTCCGACCCTGAGCCAGAACCCAACAAGGGGAATGGCAAAGGGAAGCAGATCATTGATGCGGATCCCAGCGCCACTGTTGCCACCGCCAAGATCCAGAAAGATGAGCCCGAAAATCCAGAGGAAGGGGAGCGTCTTTTCCACTCATAGATGTGGGTGAAGGGTTCACGCTACAATTCATTGTCGACAGTGACAACCAAAAGAACCTCATTTCAGCAGAGGTCGTGAAGCGGTTGGGCCTACCGACTACACCACACCCACAGCCGTACAGTATCGGGTGGCTTCATGAAGGACGAGATCTCAAAGTTCGCCAACAGTGCCGCGTTCCCTACAACATCAAGCCCTTCACAGACGAGGTATTGTGTGATGTTACACCTCTGGATGTTTGCGATGTATTATTAGGCCAACCATACTTGTGGAGGTGACATGTTGTGTATGAGTCCAGGCCTCGTGCTGTCATTATTTCTTTGAATAATTCATTATACAGGATACCGGAGGTAGCCCCACCTACCGCCACATCTTTGATCACTACCAAGAAAGGCAACAAGCTCATATCACAGAACAGGAAATTCATCTGTCTGGTCCACCCCCAAAGTAAGGGGAAGATTGTTGCTACATCCATGACCCCTACAAAGGGTTCCTCTACGCAACAGCAGCAGCAAAGGGATACGGTCATGACAAAACACAGGAACAACTTCTCCTCACCCACATGGGTACCACACAAGTTTCAGGTGGGCAACAAAGTGTGGTTGCATATGCAGAAATAACGCCTTACCAGAACCCATCAGAAGCTCAGATCACTCCAACATGGTCCTTACAGCAGTACCAAGGCTATGGGGAACAATGCTTTGGAGCACATCATTCCTCCATTCCTTCGCCTGCACCAAATGTTCAATGTGGACCATCGTCGACCATACTTCCCACCATCACTGGACACATCAGAGATTGCAGGACAAGTTCAACAGATGGAGGAACTCAACGCAATGGGGACCATTGCTTCCTAAGGGGGGAGGAATGATCCAGGTGGATGTTGGTGGCCACCCACCTATCCCATTTGGACCCCCACAACTGTCTCTTTTAGCTTTTTCAGTTTCCTAAATTGTAGCACAGTTTACTATTTTTAGCAGTTTTTCAGGTCCTGAACTTCCGGAGCCGTTTTGAGGCCCTAAACGACGTTTTTTTGGGAATCTGGGGCAACATGGGTCCATGGACCGATGTTGCCTCCCAAAGTGGTAGTACCCGAATAGATCTTTCTAACGAGCTATCGTACGCGTCAAACGAAGATCGTATGCCAAAGTTACGACCCCGGGAAATTGATGTACCAATTTACCCAAATGGGGCCCACAATTTGGCGTTTCATCTTCTAGGGTTAGGTTTCGGGATGTGAAGGGTTTTCCATTGTTTCTCAACAATAAATAGGCCTTCGAGCCTCATTGTAACACAGTTCGGAACAGTTCAGAGGCATGTAGCTGCCACATCTCTTCTCAGAGATAAGCTACCATCGCCCTAGCTGGTTTCTTTCCATTTCTGTTTGTAAGCATATTTCAGTGTTTTACAGTAATGAAATGAAGTATTATTTCTGCTGCATCTCTGTATTTATGATTATTGCATCTCTATGTTTATGGTTATCTCTGTAATCTATTGCGTTCCTGCTTAAATCCGGATCACTTGGTGACTTGACTTAGAGGCGAAGTGATATGAGAGAACCCCAACATGAACCTACTATAGAAATTAGCAAGGCACAAAAAGTTGTGGAGCTCTGTTAGAGTGGTTGGGCCTAGCAAATCCTGAATGACTTGCATCCTGGTTGGGTCCACATGCACACCCATTTCATCAATGATGTACCCTAGATATTGAACTTAGGTCATGCCAAAAGTGAATTTCCCCTGATTGGCACACAACTTGTGTTGTTGCAGGTTTGGAGGACGTGTCAAATATGGTGGAGGTACTCTTCCCAACTCTGGCTGAAGATTAAGATGTAATATGAATAGACCACCATGAATGCATTGGTGAAGGTTCGTAAGATGTCATCATCCAACCTCATGAAGGTTGTGGGGGCATTCGTTTGCCTGAAAGTCATGACCAACCATTCGAAAAGGCCCTCCTTGGATTTGAAAGCATTCTTCCACACAACAAAGGGTTTGATAGGCACCTGGTAATAACCAAAATTCAATTCAATATTTTTGAAATATTTGGCTCCCTTAAGCTGGTCCATAAGGTCATCAATCCATGGGATTGGGTACCTCTTCTGAACAATGATCTTGTTCAACACTTGATAGTCAATACAGAGTCTCTAGGTCCTGTCCTTCTTCTGTAACAATACAATCAGGCTCCCACATAGTGATGATCTTGGAATGATGTGCCCTTTGTGCAACAACTCCTGAATTTTCCTCTTGATCACATCATTCTCTAGAATATAGCATCAGTAGATTGGTCCATTGGGTTGTAGAGCACCCGAGATCAGGTTGATGGAGTGCTTGACCTGAGTGTGAGAGATACCCCCATAGGTGAGGCAAAAAAGTCCCTGTACTCCTCCATGACCTTGTTCATCTACTACTATTGTGCAGAGGAGCCCTGTTTGGAACTCATTTGCACAATATTCTTCTTTCCCTGAGGGTGAATCATAAGGAAACCAAATTTCCTTGTTTGTGAAATGATCTTACTGCATTTCTTTGCAGAGATCAAAGAGATGGAAGCAGGAAGGGCTACCTCTGGTATCCTGTACAATTTATTGCTGAAAGTAATAATCACAGAGCGAGTTATAGACTCATATACAAAATGTCACTTCCATAAGTATGGTTTCCCTAATAATACATCACACAATTCAAGAGGAGAAACATCACACAATACCTCATTTGTGAAGGGCTTGATGTTGTAGGGAAGGAGACACTGCTGGCTGACACAGATCTCTCATCCTTGGTGTAGCCACTCGATGGTGTAGGATTGCAGATGAGTTGTAGTCCGTAGACCCATCCTCTTCACAACCTACGCTGAAATGAGTTCCTTTTGGCTCCCACTATTGATAATGAATTGCGGTGGAGAACCCTTCACCCACATCTGTGAGTGGAAGAGGTGTTTCCCCTCCTCTGGATCTTCAGGCTCATTCTTCTAGATCCTGGTGGTGGCCATTGTGGCACTAGACTCTGTGTCAATTATTTTCTTCCCTTTGTCATTCCCCTTGTCGGGTTCTGACTTAGAGTCAGAACATGAATCTGATTTGGAAGCCTTCAACTCGGCCACCAGTGACTGCTTGGCTCGACACTCACTTGTGTTTTGAGTGGAACTCTTATGGAACTCACACCATTTTCGCATTTCCTTATTTTTCTTCAGGGTGTTTTTCTCTACTTGCATCTTCGAAGGGTTGTCCTAGGTCACCCACCTTGGTTTTGTCCTTTGCTTTGCGGCTTTGGGGCACCTTTCCCTTGCGTCAGATTTGTAGATCAAAAGTCTCACTTCTTCTGTTTAAACTTCTGCTCAATATTGATAGTGTATCGGTATGCCGTGACGGGAGACGATATATCCAAGAATTCCATCTCATCCTAGATGTATCTGTGTAGATATTCGCGGAACTTAAGTACCAAATGTCGCTCAGAATCCTTGATACCAAACTTTTTGTGAAGGGTATGAAAAACATTAGTAAAATTTGGCACATCTTGGTCCCTTCCCAGCCACAATGTGTTCCACTTTATGTATTTATCCTCAAAGCTTCGGATAGGGTAGTGTTTCTCCTTTATGGTGTCTTGAAATGAATTCAAAGTGGGTGTGGGTGAAAATAATGAGGGTTTACTTTCATCCTTCTTCTCATAGTAGGTTTCTCACCAGTCCTTGATGTGGGGGGCGACTTTGAGAAGTGAAAAAGTAATATTTTCTCAGCTCAAAAAATCACAAATAGAAAAATATCCTTCTAGAATATTTAATCATTTATCTATGACATCTGCATATATTTGACCTTCAAATATATGTGCAGGTTTCTGTTGTTTAATGCATAGAGAGCTATCATCCTGTCTGTGCATTAGAAACTAGATTTATAGACCTCTTAACTGGTTGCAGCCGACCATCACAGGGTCCTGTGCATCTTCTGGTGTGGTCAGTCTTCTCCATTATCACCTTATCCTCAAACTGTGAGTAATAGGTGGTTAAAAACCTTGTAGTCTGGGGGTGTTCACCCATGTCTGGGGTCAATCATAATAGAAGTGGTTATCTGGCTTGAATATGCAACATTTGTTCCATTCATCCACCATTTATCCAACTATATTTGGTTGAATTTGTAATATTCTCGAGCATCACTGATATGCAACCTAGGTGAGTTTCTTGGGGTGATAACATTAAATGGCGCCATTGCCGGGAGAAGAGAATCAAAGCTCAGCTTCGCTAAGAGACGACACAGCTTCAAGCTTTGATGACAAACAAGGTTTGAGCATAGATTTTGGTTGTAATCATCTGTCTGGCGACTCCACTGGATGAAGGCCATCCTTTCGTGACTCCACATTGAAGTTTTGGTCTAGTTCGTGAAGCATGCTCGGAGAAATCTTCAGAAATCACTAGCTGGATAGTGCCTGATCCTGAGAGGATCGATAAGCAGAAGAAACTTTACGGAAGGGAGCATCAGGATCAGGTAAGCCTTAAAAATTCCATGTATCTCTGTTAGTGAATGTCACCTTCAGAGATTCATTCAGCTCCCATTTATTTAGTTCCCTTTCAAACCTCAGTTGAAAGAATATTTCCATGCTGTCCATCGTATTCCTCTGTTTCTGTCATCCTTTTCGTTGATTAATTCCTCTCAGCCTACCAGTATTCTTTCATATACCTCAGTCATGGCAACCTAGCAAGCTCCCACAAAAATAGAAAGAATCATTGCTACTAGGTATAGAGCTCTGGTCTTTCCTGTTCCTCTAAATGCCATGCCTGCAGGAGATTATCAGGAATACATGCCAAAGTTTACTGGTACAGAAGGAGTATCAACTGAGGAGCACCTCAAATCCTTTTATAACTTTGCTGATAATCTAGATATTAGTGAAGAGGATGTATGGATGAGGGTTTTTGTCCAAAGCCTAGAGGGAGATGCTAAAAAGTGGTTCAATGAACTAGCCCCTAGGTCTATTGCAGACATTGAGGCCCTAGATGATGTGTTTTTAAAGTACTGGGGGGATAAAGAAGATCTGCTCTATGATAATACTGAGTCTGGAAACTCACAGAGGGATGGGATCTCATCATCATCAGATCATGAGATCGATGAAATGGCCAGGATGATAGAGCTATTGGCCTTTGAAATTTCTAGGTTAAGAGCTAAGAAAAAGAGCTATACGAAGAAGAGGGGGAGGTCCATGGTTTGGAAGGTGTTCCTTTCCTAACCAGAGATGCACCTGAAGAAGCAATATCCAGAGGCACTGCTCATGAGTTTGTTGTACCTACAGAACAACAAGCTCATCAGCAGAAATAGTCAGCAGCGGGTCCTACCTCCTCAAAGAACCTGAACCTGAAGCCAACACTTATTCTCCTGGCTATATGCAAATTAGCCAGACTGCTTTCATCCCCTGCCCAGCGATCAAGAAAGGAGAAGAAGACTCCCCATCATCTTATGTTTCTCTGCCTACTCCAGTGACAATCCCTCATAGTTGGCCCTTGAACACTGAGGCAGGAGAAGATTCAATGCTCAAGACTGATACTGATCACTTCCGTCTTGATATTCTGATGTCTGCTCAGATGGCCAACACTCGGAATGAAAGGGCAGCTTACCAGATGGCAGAAGAAGAAAATGCACAGTCATGGGACTCCTCCTTGGAAGAGGGCTGTTCAAACAAAGATTCAGGAGAAAATGTTATCTCTGTGTCCCCTGCACAAGAAAACAATGATGCATCTTTCATATTTATTCTGCAGGCCACAGAAGATAAAAATAGGTACACAGCATTCATGGCTATCCAGCAGGTGTACAAAGGCTCCTCTGAACAACATCCAAGGAGAAAAATATGCAGAAGGGAAGTGAAATGTGATCCCTATCTACCTATCAAGCTCAAATGTCCCAAATTGTTTGAGGTAGGGGATCAAATAAATCCTGTCCTGCTGATCTATGATGAACCGGGCTGAGAGCAGGAGAAACAATTTTGGTGGCCTAGCAAATGGGAAAATTTTGAAGTTTACATTTTTTAGGCTTTAATGTTTGTAATTAAGTTCTTTTACAGTGTTCTGTTGTATGCTTAGTTGACTCCATGCCCAATGGACACTAGGAAAATGTTTTTTTTTAAGCTTGTTTTGTATGAAGGCATTGATCTGCAGTTCTTGAGACCTCACAGGGAGGATCTCATCCCCAGAAGGAGCTAGTGTTAGCTCTGCTGTAAACTTCAACATTTGGTGGGCCAAAGTTCAGATTGGCCGTGTGTTTATGCTCAGAAAGGTAGCCCGCAGTAGGCTTTTCTTCCCTTCCCCCTTTATGTCCCTTCTACTCCATAGCCTTGCTATCTCTCTTTTTATCTTTTGTAACCTGTTCATTCCCCGTTTAAATCCCTCTGAAATCCGTCAAAGCCCCCATTTAGCCCCAACCCTTAATTGTGAAGCGCAAAGCCTCCATAGGACCCTACCATTTAGCCTTGGCACTTGCATTCCTCATCGCTATCGGAGCTTTCAGCAGGTATCTCATAAGTCGAGTGTCTAGCAATCACCGATGGCCGATTTCCAATTGCCCCTAGGATGCGATATTACGATAAATGATTGTGCGATGGTGTATCCGGTCCAGCCCTTTATCGCTATCGGCAATCGGATATGAATAAAGGCTACACCCATTGGGTCTTGCCGATGCGATATCCCGATGCCCCTTCTTCAATCTTAAAAATGGTTAAAACCTCTATCGGGTCCGTGGGCTGGTCAAAGGTCACAATCAGAGCTTTTTAGCAAGTCTAGTTCAGCCTCACCGATCGCCGATTGCCGACCGCCCACATCGGACGCGATGTGATTATAAACCACATTTAATGACTCCGTCAGGTCCGTAGCACCATCACAATTGGCGCTTTCAATGCAACAAGGTCTTTTCCATTATAGTGATGCTATATTGGCTGCCGGATCCGATGCGACTCACTGATCCCATGCATAAAGTTTCAGGTCCGCAGGCCCACCTTCGATAATGTATTTGCCATATTGAATAGCTTTCCCCGCAAGACTGATCTCCACCATCCATTCATTGAATCCAACGGCCCTCGTTCCTCCATCCATATTACCCCCGATAGCCCCCTCCAATTCGATATCCACCATTCTGCTGTTGGATCTGACGACCAATAGTTGTTTTTGTCATATGCACGCCTCTACCATGTTTCCTGTACCATTCCCGACTGTCCACTGCCGTCGAAGGAAAATGATAGCCAGCTACCTGCACCTAGCTCAATGATTCTCCAACAACTACATTCAACTAATAGAGTGGCCGAAGATTGAAAAGGATAGCCTCGAGCAGTTAAATACATTTATCAGTGGTGGGTTTCTTTCAGTCAACATTCCACCTGTTCATGAAGGACAACAGAATATCAGAGAAGATCAATTTTGTTTACTAACACAGCCAGATTTGTATCAGCAGCCCATTCCTGAATGTAAATGTGATTGGTGACCATTTATGGGCTCCTCCACACATAGATAACAAAGAGATTGTGTAATGAGACACCATATATACTCAAAAAACAGATGTAATGGATTGATGAGTGTTAGATGAAGAGAACCCTGTTGTAAGGTTCAACTTCTGGAGACTATAACTACTTTGTAACCTGTAGCATCCGGTCTTCATTTCCAGCTAATACAATCTTCTTTTGTTGTTTATTGCTCACTTTCCACTTCTCTTTCTTGTTCCAGGCTGTGCCTGTTTGCATTTGTTCTATTGCTGTGAATGTTTAGCATCAAAGGGGCTGTCATCCCACCTCTGTGTTAGGATTTGGCATGTATCATAGAACATGTGTGCAGGTTTCTGTTGTTTAATGCATAGAGAGTTGTCATCTTGTCTGTGCATTAGAAACTAGATTTACAGATCTCTTAACTGGTTGCAGCCGACCATCACAGGGTCCTGTGCATCTGCTGGTGTGGTCATTCTTCTCCATTATCACCATATCCTCAAACTGTGAGTAATAGGTGGTTAAAAGCCTTGTAGTCTGGGGGTGTTCACCCATGTCTGGGGTCAATCATAGTAGAAGTGGTTATCTGGCTTGAATATGCAGCATTTGTTCCATTCATCCACCATTTATCCAACTATATTTGGTTGAATTTGTAATGTTCCCGAGCATCATCGATATGCAAACTAGGTGAGTTTCTTGGGGTGATAACACATACAACATCAACCCCTTCACAGATGAGGTATTATGTGTTGTTGCTCTTCTTGATGTTTGTGAGGAATTATTATGTGCTGTTGCTCTTCTTGATGTTTGTGATGTATTATTATGTGCTACCTCTATGTATGAGTCAAGGCCTCGTGTTGTTATTGTTACTTTGGAAAATAAGTTGTACAGGATACTAGAGGTAGCACTGCTTACCGCAATCTCTTTGGTTACTGCAAAACAATGCAGTAAACTCATTTTCATAACTGGGAAATTTGTTTTCCTGATGATACGCCCTCAAGGAAAGAAGAAGACGGTGGCCACGACCTCTAGACAGGGGCCCTCCACACGACAACTACAGATGGACAAGTTCGTGGAGGAGTATGAAGACATCTTCACCTTCCCCACAAGGGTTCCTATGCACTGTCAGGTCAAGCACTACATGGATCTGACACCAGGTAAACCGCTACCCAATGGACCAATCTATCAATTCTCTGTTCTTGAGAACGATGAAATCAAGAGGTAGATTCAAGAGTTGCTTCAGAAAGGTCACATTCGACTGAGTTCATTGCCCCGTGGGATCCTGATCATGTTGGTACAAAAGAAGGATGGGACTTGGAGACTCTGTATTGACTATCGGGCGCTGAACAAGATCATTTTCTGGAATAGGTACCCGATCCCATGTATTGATGACTTTTTGGACCAACTAAAGGGGGGAAAATATTTCAGAAAAATTGATTTTAAGTCAAGATATCATCAGGTACCAGTCGAACCCTCCGATGTGTGGAAGATTGCCTTCAAAGCCAAGGAGGGCCTTTTCGAATGGTTGGTTATACCTTTCGGGTTCATGAATGTTGCTGCAACCTTCATGAGCATAATGGATGACATCTTGCGGCCATTCACCAACTCATTTGTAGTGGTATACTCTGATGAAATCTCGATCTTCAGTTGGAGTTGGGAAGAGCACCTCCACCACATCTGATAGGTTCTCCAAACACTGCGGCAACACAAGTTATGTGCAAAGTTGGAGAAATGCACTTTTGGCATGACCCGAGTTCAGTATTTGGGATACATTTTTGAGGAACGGGGGGTGCATCTATATCCAACCAGGAATTCATTTGGGATTGGCCATCTCCAACCACTCTGACAAAGCTCCGTAGCTTTCTGGGTCTTGCCAACTTCTACCGCAGGTTCGTGTTGGGATTTTCAGATATCACATGGTCCTTGAGTCAAGTCACCAAAAGATGAGCGAAAAAAAAATTATTTTGGTCTGAATCTCAACAGAAGGCATTCACAGAGTTGAAACATTGCCTCTGCTCGACGCCAATGCTCGCATTACCAGACTTGCAACAATCATTTGAGATTGAGATAGATGCCTCTGACTATGCTATTGGGGCAGTCCTTACTCAACACAGGCATCCAGTGGCATATCACATTGAGGCACTTTCAGACACAGTCTGGAAGTACCCTACTTATGACAAATAGATGTATTCCATTGTGTGGGACTGCCGACAATGGAAGCATTACATTTTGGGGAAGGAAATGGTTATCCACATAGAACATTGTCTCCTACAGTTCATACAAACCCAAGGGAAGTTGCAAAATGATCTCCATCAAAATTGGTCCACATACCTGCAACAGTTCCATTTGAATATCAAGTATAAGAAGGGCAGCACCAATAATGTTGCAAATTGCCTCAGTCGACCACTGATCATGATGTTAACCACTGTGCTCAACTCTTGTGGGCACTAGACTTCCGATAGGCCACTTCTCTACAAAAGTGACCCATAATTTAGCCACACATACTAGACACTCTTTGAGGGTCAGCATGTTCCATATTTTTACCTCCTGGATGCCCTGTTATGCCACATGGGTCACCTTTGTGTTCCTTCAAGCGAGTGTGCCAAGATGATTTGGGAAGCACACTATAGTCGGGCTGCTAGGCATTTTGGGGTTGAGAAAATGGTGGAATTATTGCAGAAGTATTTCTATTAGATGAATCTTCAACAGGATGTTGGGAAGTACATCAGATCCTGCATTGCCTACACAATTTCCAAATTGACCATCACGAATCCAGACCTCTATACTCCGCTTCCTACCCCTAGTCGAGCTTGGGAATCCATCTCCATGGATTACATGTTGGACCTTCCTTCTACTGAGCATGGAAACGACTGTGTTTTTGTGATCGTCGACAAGTTCTCGAAGATGGGAATTATGGGGGCTTGCAAGAAGAATATCGCAGTAGAAGCCACTGCTAAACTCTTCTTTGAAAAAGTGTGGGTACACTTTGGGATCCCATAGTCTATCATCTCAGATCGGGACATCAGGTTCCTCAGTACATTTTGGTCCAGTCTCTGGTCAATTCTGGACACCAAACTCACTAAGTCCACAACCTTCCATCCCCAAACTGATGGCCAGACAAAGGTTGTCAATACGATTATCGTACACATTCCGTGCATGTACAACTCAAAGCATCCATGCTCATGGGATGAGAGCCTTCCTTATGTTCAACATAGTTATAACCAGGCTCTCCACAGCTCAACTGGCCATAGCCCTTTTCAGGTGGGATTGGGATTCCAGCCATTATGTCCCATTGATGCGGCCATGTCATTTGCAGCTACTCAGGTAGATTCGGCTCATTTCCAGTTTGAAACAGATAAGGCAAACAACTTCAGTGAGCACGTCCAACATATCTGCCAGTAGGTCCATGACATTATGGAGAAATCAGATGCCAAGTACAAGCAATGACATGATCAACACTAGGTGACACACAATTTTCATGTGGGTGACAAAGTCTGGTTGCATTTGTGAAAGGAATGCCTTACCGGAGCCTATCAGAAACTCAGACCACTCTGATATGGTCCTTACACCATTACCAAGGCTGTGGGAGACAATGCATTTGAGTTCAATACTCCTGATCTGAAATGGGGACCTAAAGGCTTCTTGTCAGCTTACAAGAACCTCTCCCACTCCAAAGCTTATATGTTCCCAAGGTCTATGCTTATGATTGATAATTTGTGGAATTAAAAGAACTTGAAGTAGGTGTATGTCTTCGTTTGCCTTTAAACTGTTTGAGTGCTTATGTTCATTATATTAAACTGAAATAAAACACGTAACAGGAAGACAGTGCAATAAACAAACAAACACATAAGACAACAAGTTTAATTAGGAGTTCACCCTGATATCTTGGGATATGTCTCCATGATCTCTAGTAAACTCAACTAGGCTCTTTGGGATTATGGCTTAAATTATTTTACAAGTTCCACACTCAACTCCATAGGTTTACAACTGTACCTATGGGCTTAGAATACCATCTTACCCCTGGCTGTCCTTACTCTGCAGACATATCTAGGATTCTCTAGACTAGACTCCTTCATATTAGATATCATTTTGGGATTCAACTGCGTTAAGTAAGTCGTTCACGTATGACCATTTCCATGAGAGGTCGTCGTAACTGACTAATTTCTCATGATTTTTGAATAGTTCACTTAGTACTCATTGCATCGGGTGATGCTCATAGGGGTGAAGAAGTTGGATTGAAACTAGTGAAATGAATCACATAGCATCAATCATCACTTCCGAGGCTTGCACCCAGTAACCAGGACTTCCCAGGAGGTCACCCATCCCAGAACTCCTCTGGCTCAAGCACGCTTAATTGTGGAGTTTTCCCCACAATCAAGCCCACTTAGCATGTTACCCCATTTGGAAAACCTTAGCAATTATTGTGCCTCATGAACCATTCAAGTAGAGATCCCTTGACTCCTTTTGAATTTAAGTATGGGGGTTTACGCAGTGCATTATATTAGATATCATTTTGGGATTCAACTGCGTTAAGTAAGTCATTCACGTATGACCATTTCCATGAGAGGTTGTCATAACTGACTAATTTCTCATGATTTTTGAATAGTTCACGTAGAACTCATTGCATCGGGTGATGCTCACAGGGGTGAAGAAGTGGGATTGAAACTAGTGAAATGAATCACATAGCATCAATCATCACTTCCGAGGCTTGCACCCGGTAACCAAGACTTCCCAGGAGGTCACCCATCCCAGAACTCCTCTGGCTCAAGCGCACTTAATTGTGGAGTTTTCCCCACAATCAAGCCCACTTAGCTTGCTACCCCATTTGGAAAACCTTAGCAAGTATTGTGCCTCATGAACCATTCAAGTAGAGATCCCTTGACTCTTTTTGAATTTAAGTATGGGGGTTTACGCAGTGCATTATATTAGATATCATTTTGGGATTCAACTGCATTAAGTAAGTCATTCACGTATGACCGTTTCCATGAGAGGTCGTCGTAACTGACTAATTTCTCATGATTTTTGAATAGTTCACTTAACACTCATTGCATCAGGTGATGCTCACAGGGGTGAAGAAGTGGGATTGAAACTAGTGAAATGAATCACATAGCATCAATCATCACTTCCGAGGTTTGCACCCAGTAACCAGGACTTCCCAGGAGGTCACCCATCCCAGAACTCCTTTGGCTCAAGCGCGCTTAACTGTGGATTTTTCCCCACAATCAAGCCCACTTAGCTTGCTACCCCATTTGCAAAACCTTAGAAAGTATTGTGCCTCATGAACCATTCAAGTAGAGATCCCTTGACTCTTTTTGAATTTAAGTATGGGGGTTTACGCAGTGCATTATATTAGATATCATTTTGGGATTCAACTGCGTTAAGTAAGTCATTCACGTATGACCATTTCCATGAGAGGTCGTCGTAACTGACTAATTTCTCATGATTTTTGAATAGTTCACTTAGCACTCATTGCATCGGGTGATGCTCACAGGGGTGAAGAAGTGGGATTGAAACTAGTGAAATGAATCACATAGCATCAATCATCACTTCCGAGGCTTGCACCAACTCCCTCAATTAGTGCTCTGAGCTATTTTGAGCTCTAGCTTGCACCAACTCCCTCAAAATTTTGTTAACTATCTCTGTAACTCCTTCTTCTATCTTCAGCACACCTCGGACACCAGCCACAGCTTGATCATTCAATCTCTTGGTGTGTTACAACTTCACTGCAGCTTCATGGCTCTTTAGAAGTCTATTGGAGCTCTCTGGCTCTGTGGCTCTACCTCCAACCACTGGTGGCTCTGCCTCTATCAAGCCTCCAACCTCTGGTGGCTCCTTTTGGACTGTGGCTCTGCCTCCCAACCTCTGGTGGCTCTGCCTATATCAACCTTCTATCTCTGAAGCTCTCTGGCTTTCTGGCTCTTCAACTCTACTGCGCTTAGGCTCTCTGGCTCTGCAACTCTGCTGTGCTCAAGCTCTCCGAGGAATCACCCCTTTGACATCGCCCCCAACCTCTCGTGGCTTCATTGGCTTTCTTGAGCTCTCTTTGTTATCTCTCATCCTCTACAAATCCCCTGTTAACTATGTTCTCTGTGCTTCTTGCAACACATCAATTACAGTCCACCTCCATCATCAAAGACTAACTGTTTCATTGCTATAAGTAGTTTTCCATTGAAATGAACAGGCGGGCATGTGCAACCTGGCCGTTTGGCCTTCTTCCTGCCATTAATCCTAAAATAGCAATATAATGGAAATACACAGGCAAACGCACCAAAACACATTCATTAGTCGTGAGTCGAAACTCAAAATATATAGAATCACACCTATAAACCCGTTGGGTCCGTCCTGTCATCGCAAATCACAACCGCACAGGTGGGAGGTCAAAAACATAAATACACGGGAAATACATAGAAAATCTGCAAATCCAAATTTAAAACATTATTCAATCGCATTCATAAACCGCATCGGGTTCATGCCTTAATCGCTAATCACAATTGTGTCTCGCATATGTCAACAACCCTTTATATTGGGGATCCACCGATCACCGATCGGCGATCGTTGATATCATTGCATCGCATATAGCTTTCACAATGGCCCGAGGGTCTATAAAACTTTCCAATGGACTATGCCAACCTGATATATATCACCGATCCTCTGCTTCGCACGTCACATGCCCAGGGTTCCGATATGGCATTGAAGCATATCGCCAATGCGATATGTCGGAGGTCGCAATTGGGGAGTCCTTCCATCTCTACTTAAGTCCTCCCTTTAACCTCTTCTGATGCAATTTCCCTTAAAGAGCCTTTTAGTTCATTTTGATAAGAAATTTCCTCCTTTTCTAAGGATAATGGGCAATCTTATTTTTATGCTAACTCCTTCATCCGGAGTCCGTTTTAGCCCATTCGAATTGAATTAGATTCAAAGTGAACAGATCTATGCAATGAGACTATTTACAAGAGCATCCTTTAACTTTCATTTTCCTCTATGAGGAATATTTTAGAATTAGAAGTCTATACTATATCCATTTTGCATCACGCCTTCCCACTAAAAAGCTTTTGGACTCCAAAAGACTGATATACTAATCTGAACAGTAAATGAGAGTAACAACACCCTCTTCTTTCGGCCTCCATACACTTGCCTTGAATAGTGCCTATGAACCAAATCCTTTGAACACTTTCCTTCTTGGATGTGTTGGTCCTCCGGTTAAGAACTGTGTTCCTCCTTGACTTCATGCGAAACTCCTGCTGAGAAGGTTATAGTAGGTAGTTTAAACCTTCTTCCTGGATCACTGATCCAAGTTGGCTCAAACAAATGTGAAGTTACATCTTCTTCACAAAAATTTACATTTGTATTTGTTTGACATATTGTCAACAACAACAGAATTACAAACAATAACTGGATGTCCTAAACTCTTGCTTCATCAAAAGAAACAGAGTTCACATCTTGTGAACACCTCCATGTATTTACATCTGCATTTAAAAATGATTGACTAGATAACAAGCCAAAAAAACATTCCTTTAAAACAATTGACCCTTCAAGTCAAGCATGTAGAAAAAGAACATTAGGATTCTTTTTCAAAGATGAAACACTTCATCAGTATCTCCATCTTGTAGACCAAATCCACTTTTTCCAAGTCAACATTAACATTACATGCATGCTTAAAAACAAAGCAATCAACCCTTCAAGTTAATTACACATACATGTTCAAATACAAGGAAATAATGAACATCCCTGTGTTCATGCACATCATTCTCATGCATGCATTTCATCCTTCAACTTTTGCTTAAGTACGTTGTACTTTTGAAGTTGAAATGAACATAATGTTGCAGCAATAGAGTGAGTCTCCTACTCAACTTTTCCATTCACCTTCTTGGTAGAATCCTGTAACTTGCGTCTCATTAACAAAGAAATGAAATTAGATGCATTATATCAATAGACATGCAATCTTAATTGGATAATAATTCTATCCATTTCTTACCAATCCATTTCAAAGTTACTACCTTTGTCTGCACATCGGCATCAACATGTGAATCATCCTGAAACACATCAATCATGGAATATTTCTTTCCATTCTTGCCATTCTCTCTTTCCACCCTCTTCAGGTTTTGTGGAAGCATTGTTGGATTCAGAGTCCAACATTTTGCAGCAATATGTCCTTGCTTATGGCAGTAAGTGAAAGACATGTGCATCTTCTTGACATCATGATTTGCCTTGTCTAGTGGACCTTTGTCTTTTTGCTTCCTTTCCTTCAAAAGTTTCCTGTATGTGGCCATTCTCTTCCAACATCTAGAAACACTATGGTTATCCAAACCACAAAAGAAACATGCAATTCTTTTCACATACTTATATGGAAATTTACCATGCTGATCATAATCAAAAGGAATATCGTTAAAACCAGATTTATACCTTTCTCTTTCACATTTATTGCCTTCATGAGGGGGTGATTTGAATGAAGAAGTAGCTCCATTTGGAACACCATCAATCTCTTCATTTCTTTAAGAGTTTCCACAACTCTTTGGTTCAAGTGTATGCATATGAACACCTTCTTCCTGAAAATAATGTTTCAAGCTATTGCATTCCCCATGAATACAATCTTTACACTCTTTAGGTAGAAGACCTAAAATGAAACTCCTTCTTGGAACCGTTTCAATTGTATTCATGGTACCTTTGGAACTTTCTCCACGAGCTTGTCCATATCCAAGACCCAAATACTTAGGCCTTTCCTCAACTATTATTGGCTCAACAATACCCTGTGCATGTTTGCCCAAGCCTTTTCCTTCATAACCCATCTTGGACATTAACTTGGACCCTATGCCTCTGGTATGCTTTCCAAAAGAACCCACATAATCATTTTTATAAGAATTTGAAGAAAAAATGGAATTATTTACCTCTTCTTCAAGCCGATACTTAACTAAGGCTTCTTTGGCAACAAAGAGTCTGTCTCCAACTCATGCATCCTTTCCAGGCTCATATTTGCAATATGAAGTTGTCTTTCTGTTTCCCACAATTTGTCAGAAAGCAACTGATTCTCTTCCTTCATGGAATTCAACTGCTCTCGAAGTATGATGCTCTTCCTTCCATCCTCATAAATTTCTCTTACCATATCCATCATGATGAACAAGTCTTGCTTCATGTCTTCATCAAAGAATCTTATGATGAAGGAGGAATTTGAGGACTCACTTGTAGAAGTAGTCATTATCAAAATGAATAAAAGAACTTCAAACAATATTAACAAAGAGATTATTCAAGCAACCTTTTGCAACAAACCTCTTGTGCTTCAAGGATTGCTTTGAGGTCCTTTGGGATAATAATAATGCCTTTAGCCCTTCTTCCTTCTTGTCCTCTCATGGACTTAGCTATCCATAGCTTTCCCTTCACCTTTGCAAACTCAAACAATAGTCAGTTTACAAACAATCAAGCACCTTTCATGCTAAGCAAGAAAATAGATTTCTTTGTCAATTAAGCATCCTGCTTTGATCAATCAAGCATCATGATACCACCTGCTTCATAATAGCACCTGCTCTGGTATAAATTTCTCTGATATAACCTACTATAATACCACATTCTTTGAACGTGGGGTTAAATAACCTGATGCTCCAATACCACCTGATCTAAAATGGGGACCTAAAGGCTTCTTGTCAGGTTACGAGAACCTCTCTCACTCCAAAGCTTATATATTCCCAAGGTCTATGCTTATGATTGATAATTTGCAGAATTAAAATAACTTGAAGTATGTGTATTTCTTTGTTTGCCTTTAAACTGTTTGAGTGCTTATGTTCATTTTATTAAACTGAAATAAAACACATAACAGTAAAACAATGCAGCAAATAAACAAACACATAAGACAACAAGTTTAATTAGGAGTTCACCCTAATATCTTGGGCTACCTCTCCATGAGTTCTAGTCAACTCAGCTAATCTCTTTGGGATTATGGCTTAAATTCTTTTACCAGTTCCACACTCAACTCCACAGGTTTACAACTGTACCTATGGGATTAGAATACCATCTTACCCCTGGCTATCCTTACTCTGCAGACAGATCTAGGCTTCTCTGGACTAGACTCCTTCAATTAGTGCTCTGAGCTATCTTGAGCTCTAACTTGCACCAACTCCCTCAGAATTATACTTTTGTCTCTGTAACTCCTTCTTCTATCTTTAGCACACATCGGACACCAGCCACAACTTGATCATTCGATCTCTTGCTATGCTGCAGCTTCACTGCAGCCTCATGGCTCTTTAGAAGTATATTGGAGCTCCCTGGATCTGCGGCTCTGCCTCCAACCTCTGGTGGCTCTACCTCTATCAAGCCCCCAACCTTTGGTGGCTCCTTTTGGACTGCGGCTTTGCCTCCCAACGTTGGTGGCTCTGCCTCTATCAACCTTCTTGCTCTGAAGCTCTCTGGCTTTCTGGCTTTGGAATTCTGCTGCACTTAGGCTCTCTAGATCTGCAACTCGCCTGCGCTCAAGCTCTCTGATGAATCACCCCTTTGCCATCTCCCCCAACCTCTGGTGGCTTCTTTCGATTTCTCGGGCTCTCTGTGTTATCTCTTGGTCTCTATGAATCCCCTGTTAACTGTGTTCTTTGTGCTTTTTGTAACACATCAATTACAGTCTGCCTCCATCATTGAAGACCGACTATTTCATTACAAGAAGTAGTTTTCCATTGAAAAGAATCGACGGGCATGGGCAACCCGGTCGTTTGGCCTTCATCCTGCCATTAATCCCGAAATAGAAATATAACAGAAATACATAGGCAAACACATGAAAACATGTTCATTAGCCGTGAGTCGGAACTCGAAATATAGACAATCGCACCTATAAATACGTTGGGTCCATCCTATCATCGCAAATCCCAACTGCACAGGCGGGAGGTCAAAAACATCAATACATGGGAAATACATAGAAAATCTGCAAATCTGAATTTCAAATATCATTCAATCTCGTTCATAAACCTCATCGATTTCGTGCCTTGATCGCTAATAGAAATCATGTCTCGCATATGTCAACGACCCTTTATATTGGGGATCCACTGATCGTCGATATCGGTGCACCACATATCACTTTCGCAATGGCCTGGGGGTGTATACAATTTCCAATCGACTATGCTAACCTGATATATATCGCCGATCCTCTATGTCACACATCGCATGCCCAGGATTTCGATATTGCATGGAAGCCTACCGATGATGCGGTATGTCGGAGGTCGCAATCGGGGAGTCCTTCCATCTCCGCTTAAGTCCTCCCTTTAACTTCTTTCGATGCAATTTTCCTTAAAGAGCCTTTTAGTTCATTTTTATAAGAAATTGCCTCCTTTTCAAAGGATAATGGGAAATCTTCTTTTTAAACTAACTCCTTCATCTGGAGTCCATTTTAGCTGATTCGAATTGCATTAGATTCAGAGTGAAGAAATATATGCAATGAGACTATTTCCAAGAGCATCCTTTGACTTTCATTTTCCTCTATGAGGAATATTTTTAGACTTAGAAGTGTATATTAGATCCATTTTGGATCAATTCCCCAATTCCTTTGCCTGCACCCAGTGTTCAATGTGGACCACCTTCAGCCATACTTTCCACCATTACTAGACACATCCAACATTGCAGAACAACTCACACCAATAGAGTTAAATCCAGATTGCATGGAACAAGCTGCAACTGATTGGATCATGGACATGCAGATCAATCACAATTGCTAGTAGAAGATCCAAATGTATCGAGTTGTCAAAACAGGCCAACTCTTTCACCAGGGAAAGTGGCTCACCAGGGACCAAGTTCAGCAAAAGTTTCCTAATCTCATGGAGGAACTCAATGCAATGGGGACAATTGATTCCTAAGGGGGAAGGAATGATCCAGGTGGATATTGGTGGCCACCCGCCAATTCCACTTGGACCCCCACCATTGTTTCTTTCAGTTTTTCAATTTCCTTAATTGTAGCACAGTTGACTATTTTTAGCAATTTTTCGGGTCATGAACTTCCGGAGCTGTTTTGAGTCCCTAAACGACATTTTTTTGGGAAATTAGGAGAAACATGGGTCTGAGGACCCATTTTGCTAATCCAAAAGTTGTAGTCCTTGGATAGACCTTTCTAAGGATGTATTGTGCGCATCAAACAAAGATCGTATGCCAAAGTTATGACCCTGGGAAGTTGATGTACCAATTTACCCAAATGAGGCCCATAGTTTGGTGCTTCATCTCCTAGGGTTAGGTTTTTGTTTCCATTATTTCTAAATAATAAATAGGCCTTCGAGCCTCATTGTAAGATAATTCAGAGGCATGTAGTCACCACATCTCTCCCTAGAGATAAGCTACCATCGCCCGAGCTAGTTAATTTCTATTTGTGATCATATTTCAGTGTTTTACATTAACGAAAGTAAGTATTAATTTTGCTGCATCTCTGCATTTATGGATATATCTGTAATTTGTTGCATTCATATTTAAATCCATATCAATGGTGCATATAATACAATATTTAATGTACCTCCCGACATCTTGACGAAGGTTCGAGAAATAAAAATACTTCTGCAGTACTGCCAATATTTTCTCTACCGTGAAATGTTGAGCGACTTTACTATAGTGTAGTTCCAAAATCATCTTGGCACGCTCACTTGAAGGAACACAGATGTGTCCTAGGTGGCATAATAGTGAATCATGGAAGTGAAAATTTGGAACTTTCTTACGTTCCAGGAGTGTTTGGTATGTGCTGCCAAATTCTGGATCGCTCTTGTAAATAGGTGGCCACCTTGAAGTCTCTTTCCCACAAGAGTCGAGCACAATGATCAATGCCATGACTAGTGGTCGATTGAGGCAGTCTACAACATTATTGGTGCTGCCCTTCTTGTACTTAATGTTAAAATCAAATTGTTGTAGGTATGTGTACCATTTATGATGGTGGTCATTTTGCAACTTACCTTGTGTCTGTATGAACTGTAGGGGTCAGTGGCCTGTGTGGATCAATGTTTCCTTCCCCAAATTGTAATGCTTCCATTGATGGAAGGTCTAGACAATGGAATACATTTATTTGTCATAGGTGGGATACTTTTGGAGTGTGTCTAAAAGTGTTTCACTGTGATAAGCCACCAGATGCCCCTGCTGAGTCAGAATTGCACTAATAGCATAGTTGAAGGAATCTATCTCAATCTCAAATGGTTGTTGTAGGTCTGGTAATGTGAGAACTGGTGCAGAGCATAGGCACTGCTTCAACTCGGAAAACATGTTCTGTTAGGTTTCAGACCAAAATAACCTTTCTTTCTCTCTGCCCTTGGTGATCCAGGTGGATGTTGCTGGCCACCCACCTATCCCATTTGGACCCCCACAACTGTCTCTTTTAGCTTTTTCAGTTTCCTAAATTGTAGCACAGTTTACTATTTTTAGTAGTTTTTCGGGTCCTGAACTTCCGGAGCCGTTTTGAGGCCCTAAACGATGTTTTTTTGGGAATCTGGGGCAGCATGGGTCCATGGACCCATGCTGCCTTCCAAAGTGGTAGTACTCGGATAGATCTTTCTAATGAGCTATCGTACGCGTCAAACAGAGATCGTATGCCAAAGTTACGACCCCAGGAAATTGATGTACCAATTTACCCAAACGGGGCCCACAATTTGGCATTTCATCTTCTAGGGTTAGGGTTCAGGATGTGAAGGGTTTTCCATTGTTTCTCAACAATAAATAGGCCTTCAAGCCTCATTGTAACACAGTTTGGAACAGTTCAGAGGCATGTAGCTACCACATATCTTCTCAGAGATAAGCTACCATTGCCCTAGCTGGTTTCTTTCCATTTCTGTTTGTAAGCATATTTCAGTATTTTACAGTAATGAAATGAAGTATTATTTCCGCTGCATCTCTGTATTTATGATTATCGCATCTCTGTGTTTATGGTTATCTCTGTAATCTATTGTGTTCCTGCTTAAATCCGGATCAGTGGTATCAGAGCGGTCTGCGTTTTCTCTGTTTTTCTTTGCATGTCCCCAACGAGGTCGGGATATAATGAGTTAGGGCTTGAACTGGTCGAACCTTTGCAAGACCAGCCTCGCAAATCTCGACGGCCTCCCATGGCGGATGAGAAGAAAGACGAGGGGGCAGGAGATCCTATCAAAATCTTACTCGAAGAAGCGCTCGAGCGGCAAAGGAACGCGATGATGGATAGCTTTGCGCAGATCCTTCAGCGGCTACCCAGAGGCAACGCATCGGCTTCCAACAGCGACTCTGGAAACGCCACACCGTTTAAGGTATAAGTTAATTTTGAAATCCCCATCTTCGAGGGTCAAATAGACGCATATGCCGTAGATCAATGGTTAAATCTACTAGATGGGTATTTTTCTGTTCACGAATTTTCAAGTCGGGAAAAGATTGTTTTCGCTCTTCTCAAAGCAGCCCCCCACGTCAAGGACTGGTGGGAAACCTACGGCGAGCAGAAGGATGAAAGTACAGGCTCACTATTTTCAGCCGCACCCACTTGGAATGACTTCCGGGATGCCATCAAGGAGCAGTACTACCCTGTCGGAAGCTATGAGGACAAATACATCAAATGGACCACACTGCGGCAGGGACGAGACCAAGATGTACCGGAGTTCACAAACATTTTTCATACCCTTCGCACACAGTTGGGTATCAAAGATTCTGAGTTGCATCTGGTACTCAAATACCGTGGCTGCCTGCACAAATACATCTAGGAAGAGATGGTGTTCTTGAACATCTCCTCACTCGGCACAGCATACCGATACGCTGTCAAAATTGAGCAAACGTTCAAACAGAAGAAGCGAGACTTTGGATCTACAAATCCAAAGCCCAAAGGACAAAGCCAAGGCGGGGTGACCCAAGACAACCCATCGAAGCTACAAGAAAAGAACAACACCATGAAGTCGAAGAAGGACTCAGGAAAGTGGTGTGAGTTCCACAAGAGTCCCACTCATAACACAAGTGAGTGTCGGACCAGGCAGTCGCTGGTGGCTGAGTTGAAGGCTTCCGAATCAGATGCATGTTCCGACCCTGAGCCAGAACCCAACAAGGGGAATGGCAAAGGGAAGCAGATCATTGATGCGGATCCCAGCGCCACTGTTGCCACCGCCAAGATCCAGAAAGATGAGCCCGAAAATCCAGAGGAAGGGGAGCGTCTTTTCCACTCACAGATGTGGGTGAAGGGTTCACGCTACAATTCATTGTCGATAGTGGCAGCCAAAAGAACCTCATTTCAGCAGAGGTCGTGAAGCGGTTTGGCCTACCGACTACACCACACCCACAGCCGTACAGTATCGGGTGGCTTCATGAAGGACGAGATCTCAAAGTTCGCCAGCAGTGCCGCCTTCCCTACAGCATCAAGCCCTTCACAGACGAGGTATTGTGTGATGTTACACCTCTGGATGTTTGCGATGTATTATTAGGCCAACCATACTTGTGGAGGCGACATGCTGTGTATGAGTCCAGGCCTCGTGCTGTCATTATTTCTTTGAATAATTCATTATACAGGATACCGGAGGTAGCCCCACCTACCGCCACATCTTTGATCACTACCAAGAAAGGCAGCAAGCTCATATCACAGACCAGGAAATTCATCTGTCTGGTCCACCCCCAAAGTAAGGGGAAGATTGTTGCTACATCCATGACCCCTACAAAGGGTTCCTCTACGCAGCAGCAGCAGCAAAGGGATACGGTCATGACAAAACACAGGAACAACTTCTCCTCACCCACATGGGTACCACACAAGTTTCAGGTGGGCAACAAAGTCTGGTTGCATATGCAGAAAGAACGCCTTACCAGAACCCATCAGAAGCTCAGATCACTCCAACATGGTCCTTACAGCAGTACCAAGGCTATGGGGAACAATGCTTTGGAGCACATCATTCCTCCATTCCTTCGCCTGCACCAAATGTTCAATGTGGACCATCGTCGACCATACTTCCCACCATCACTGGACACATCAGAGATTGCAGGACAAGTTCAACAGATGGAGGAACTCAACGCAATGGGGACCATTGCTTCCTAAGGGGGGAGGAATGATCCAGGTGGATGTTGGTGGCCACCCACCTATCCCATTTGGACCCCCACAACTGTCTCTTTTAGCTTTTTCAGTTTCCTAAATTGTAGCACAGTTTACTATTTTTAGCAATTTTTCAGGTCCTGAACTTCCGGAGCCGTTTTAAGGCCCTAAACGACGTTTTTTTGGGAATCTGGGGCAACATCGGTCCATGGACCGATGTTGCCTCCCAAAGTTGTAGTACTCGGATAGATCTTTCTAACGAGCTATCGTACGCGTCAAACGAAGATCGTATGCCAAAGTTACGACCCCGGGAAATTGATGTACCAATTTACCCAAATGGGGCCCACAATTTGGCGTTTTATCTTCTAGGGTTAGGTTTCGGGATGTGAAGGGTTTTCCATTGTTTCTCAACAATAAATAGGCCTTCGAGCCTCATTGTAACACAGTTCGGAACAGTTTAGAGGCATGTAGCTGCCACATCTCTTCTCAGAGATAAGCTACCATCGCCCTAGCTGGTTTCTTTCCATTTCTGTTTGTAAGCATATTTCAGTATTTTACAGTAATGAAATGAAGTATTATTTCTGCTGCATCTCTGTATTTATGATTATTGCATCTCTATGTTTATGGTTATCTCTGTAATCTATTGCGTTCCTGCTTAAATCCGGATCACTTGGTGACTTGACTTAGAGGCGAAGTGATATGAGAGAACCCCAACATGAACCTACTATAGAAATTAGCAAGGCACAAAAAGTTGTGGAGCTCTGTTAGAGTGGTTGGGCCTAGCAAATCCTGAATGACTTGCATCCTGGTTGGGTCCACATGCACACCCATTTCATCAATGATGTACCCTAGATATTGAACTTAGGTCATGCCAAAAGTGAATTTCCCCTGATTGGCACACAACTTGTGTTGTTGCAGGGTTTGGAGGACCTGTCAAATATGGTGGAGGTACTCTTCCCAACTCTGGCTGAAGATTAAGATGTAATATGAATAGATCACCATGAATGCATTGGTGAAGGTTCGTAAGATGTCATCATCCAACCTCATGAAGGTTGTGGGGGCATTCGTTTGCCTGAAAGTCATGACCAACCATTCGAAAAGGCCCTCCTTGGATTTGAAGGCATTCTTCCACACAACAAAGGGTTTGATAGGCACCTGGTAATAACCAAAATTCAATTCAATATTTTTGAAATATTTGGCTCCCTTAAGCTGGTTCATAAGGTCATCAATCCATGGGATTGGGTACCTCTTCTGAACAATGATCTTGTTCAATACTTGATAGTCAATACAGAGTCTCTAGGTCCTGTCCTTCTTCTGTAACAATACAATCAGGCTCCCAAATAGTGATGATCTTGGAATGATGTGCCCTTTGTGCAACAACTCTTGAATTTTCCTCTTGATCACATCATTCTCTAGAATATAGCATCAGTAGATTGGTCCATTGGGTTGTAGAGCACCCGAGATCAGGTTGATGGAGTGCTTGACCTGAGTGTGAGAGATAACCCCATAGGTGAGGCAAAAAAGTCCCTGTACTCTTCCATGACCTTGTTCATCTACTACTGTTGTGCAGAGGAGCCCTGTTTGGAACTCATTTGCACAATATTCTTCTTTCCCTGAGGGCGAATCATAAGGAAACCAAATTTCCTTGTTTGTGAAATGATCTTACTGCATCTCTTTGCAGAGATCAAACAGATGGAAGCAGGAAGGGCTACCTCTGGTATCCTGTACAATTTTGCTGAAAGTAATAATCACAGAGCGAGTTATAGACTCATATACAAAATGTCACTTCCATAAGTATGGTTTCCCTAATAATACATCACACAATTCAAGAGGAGAAACATCACACAATACCTCATTTGTGAAGGGCTTGATGTTGTAGGGAAGGAGACACTGCTGGCTGACACAGATCTCTCATCCTTGGTGTAGCCACTCGATGGTGTAGGATTGCAAATGAGTTGTAGTCCGTAGACCCATCCTCTTCACAACCTACGCTGAAATGAGTTCCTTTTGGCTCCCACTATTGATAATGAATTGCGGTGGAGAACCCTTCACCCACATCTGTGAGTGGAAGAGGTGTTTCCCCTCCTCTGGATCTTCAGGCTCATTCTTCTAGATCCTGGTGGTGGCCATTGTGGCACTAGGCTCTGTGTCAATTATTTTCTTCCCTTTGTCATTCCCCTTGTCGGGTTTTGACTTAGAGTTAGAACATGAATCTGATTTGGAAGCCTTCAACTCGGCCACCAGTGACTGCTTGGCTCGACACTCACTTGTGTTTTGAGTGGAACTCTTATGGAAATCACACCATTTTCGTATTTCCTTATTTTTCTTCAGGGTGTTTTTCTCTACTTGCATCTTCGAAGGGTTGTCCTAGGTCTCCCACCTTGGTTTTGTCCTTTGCTTTGCGGCCTTGGGGCACCTTTCCCTTGCGTCAGATTTGTAGATCAAAAGTCTCACTTCTTCTGTTTAAACTTCTACTCAATATTGATAGTGTATCGGTATGCCGTGACGGGAGACGATATATCCAAGAATTCCATCTCATCCTAGATGTATCTGTGTAGATATTCACGGAACTTAAGTATCAAATGTCGCTCAGAATCCTTGATACCAAACTTTTTGTGAAGGGTATGAAAAACATTAGTAAAATTTGGCACATCTTGGTCCCTTCCCAGCCACAATGTGTTCCACTTTATGTATTTATCCTCAAAGCTTCGGATAGGGTAGTGTTTCTCCTTTATGGTGTCTTGAAATGAATTCAAAGTGGGTGTGGGTGAAAATAGTGAGGGCTTACTTTCATCCTTCTTCTCATAGTAGGTTTCTCACTAGTCCTTGATGTGGGGGGCGACTTTGAGAAGTGAAAAAGTAATATTTTCTCAGCTCAAAAAATCACGAATAGAAAAATATCCTTCTAGAATATTTAATCATTTATCTATGACATCTGCATCTATTTGACCTTCAAATATAGGGATGTCAAAGTTAACTTGTACCCTAAAAGGTGTGGCACTTCTAGAGTAGCAAATGAAAGAATATGTGTGACCTTTGGGTAGCCGTTAAAGGATCTAGGCAAAGTTCTCCATCATCACATTCCTCTGTCCCTCGGGGGCTTATTCAAGCAAGATTTTGAAAGGATCTCTTTCCCCCTCGTCTTTCTTCTCTTCTGCCATGGGAGGTCGTTGGGATTTGCGAGGTTGGTCTTGCAAAGATTCAACCAGTTTTAGCCCTAACTCCATATATCTCGACCTCATTGGGGACATGCAAAGAGAAACAGAGAATGAGAAGATCACTCTGATACCACTGATCTAAACTTAAACAAGAACACACAAAATCACTCATATAACCATAAATACAGAAATGCCCAGAAATAACAATTCATTTCATTAATATCAAATACTGAAATATGCTTATATACAGAATGGAAATAAACAACTCAGGCGATGGTAGTTTATCTCTAAGAAGGGATTTGGCGGCTATATGCCTCTGAACTATGTTACAATGAGTCTCAAGGGCCTATTTATTTGTAAACAACAAGGGAACCCTAAGAGATGGAACACCAAGAATTTGTGGGCCTCGTTGGGGTTATTTGGGAAACTAACTTCCCGAGGTTGTAACTTGATCATATTATCTGTTTGGCACGTACAATACCTTGTTGGAAAGATCTATGTGATTACTACAAGGTTTGAGGCAGGCGCCCACAAATGGGCATGAGCTTGTTGTGGACCTCAAAAAAATATTGTTTAGTGGGTCAAAATGGCTCGGGAACTTCAAGACCCGATAACTACTAAAAATAGTAAATGATGCAATAAACAAGGAAGCCCTAGTTGGACAAACGCTCTGGAATCTCGTCGGAGTATGTGGGTTGAGTTACTAGTCTTGGAAGCGTTGGATGGAACAAATTCTCTGGAGCCCTTGAAGGCTTGGGTAGAGACCAATTTGGTGATGGTTTGTGATGTTCGAACGTGAGGTGGAATCACTATTTGATGGGTTTAGGTGGTTTCACATGTTGAAAATAGCAACAATAAATGTTAAAAACAACATCAAGAAAAATCCTAATTTAATTTGTCCTTGAATTAAATTACGAATTAAATTCTAATTCTAATTCTCGTACCAACTTGTAATAGTTAACTAGGTTAATTTCACTTAGTTGACTGAGTTAATTCGAGTTGGGAGTCTATCTAGATTCATGTAGAGTGGTTCCTGTTATCACTCAGAATTTTCTCTAGAAGTTATTAGAAGAAAGAAAATGACCGAGGTAACCACAAACCAACTTTTGGGCATAGGCTCTAGCCAACCTAAGCTCAGAGAGGGCTCTCTCTATATGATTTAGCTTTGTTTGCTGGGATTTTAGGCTAGTTCTGAATGTTCAAGGGGTTTTTGATTTGTATTGAAGATTGGGTGGTGGGGGTCATTAAAAATATGGATAGGATGATGTCTCTAGTCCATTGGGCTATGGAGTCAACAAAAGAGCAGCAAGACTAGATCAACTCACTAAAGGGAATGTTCAAAGGGCAAGATGGCATAGTAGAGTGCAGGTCTTTGGGCCAGAGGGGTGAAAAAGGTTTTAACTAGGGTGAGAGAGCAATTAAGAATTCTCAGACTGGGATTGAAACGAGGAACAGAGGGTGATCGGAAACAAAGGGCAATTAAGAATCCTTTGCTATAGATTATAAAGAAACAACCTAAACTAAGGAGCAACTAAGAATTCCTTAACTTAGATTATCAGTAGAAAACATGTATTTGCCTAACTGTTATAACAAAGTGTAATTAAACAAATTCTAAGATAATGCTCCAGTTATGAATTCAGATTCAGATAAAAATTATGGAAAAACTTTAAGAAATATTACAACAACGTGAGAAAATACTTGTCTGCACTTCGCTCTACACATGAATCCTTTGAAATATCTGGTCTTTATTCATCAATCTAGCTTGCTGGCTCAGTCAATGCTCCAATGGATTTATAGTCTTTCGATCAAGAAGTCTATATAAATTTCTAAGAATCCACCCTACATACTTCGAATTGTGAATTATTTATAGTAAGGTTTTATTAAAAACATCTCAAACTAACTTGAGATTTAATCTAGGAAATACAAATATCTTCTTGCTGGAAGATAGAGACAGCTAGTGACTACTTTCATGCTGTCCCATTTATTGTGGTATAGTTGGCTTTTATGGTTTTATTTTAGCCCTTTATGCTCTTTTCTATTTGAATTATCACATTGGAGGCTTTATTTACTTCAAGCTTTCATCTGATACTCTCTGTCACTGATACTCTTTCACTTTGATGACTTGTCTTTATCCTTCACTGTGTTTTTCCATTTTACTATACAATTTAACTTTTACTGTGTGTTTCAACAATAAATTCTTTTGTTTTTATGTGTATCAGCATTGGGAAGTGGATATTGATCAAGTCTCTATATGTTTTATCCGTTTGTCTTCTAACTGCATCCTTTATCTGGTTCCTCTGTTTTGACTGTCAATGCTCTATATAAGTGTATTCTTCTCAGCTCTGAGTGTAATTATATTCTTCTCTGAATATAGGATTTTAACAAGTTTCTTGCTGAGTCTTGGTGTAAATAGGTTCTAGGACTAGTATTAGAACTGTTTATCCAAGCTGTGGTCCTCCGCTGATTGCCTGCAAAACACATCAATTATTAAAAAAACTTCGGTTCGCAGGGAAAAGCAACTGATGGCTTTATTTGCACAGGGATGCCTGGGGAAGGGGTCATGGCAGTGTTTTGGACATAAATGGAGGTGGAATTACATTGCAGAGGTTCAGGGTGGCGCTGAAGGGTTTAACGGGTTTATACTGTGAAACGGGTGAAAGGGACGAAAACAAGTTTTTCACGATTATAAGGTTTAACGGGAAAGTTTTTTAAATATGGTGCGAAATTTCATATTTATATATAATATGCAGTTTATTAGGTTAGCGGGGAGGCGATATTAAGGGTCATTGCACCACCTATGAGGCGAAGGCAATTTTTAGGAGGGGTCACCCGATATACTCTAGAGCATGACATGTAGCCATCAGGGGGTCGGGGAAACCGCCTTATCGAGCGTGTAACGTTCAACCATCATGCATGGCCAACATGGCTTTGGAGCGACCGATGAAGTAGATGTTGATCGGACATCAATCAGGTGAGGGGAGCGAGCAGGAGGTAAAAGCTTGGGCTTAAGCGAGGGCCCAGGCTTTAAACTTTAGCGGTATGAGATTATTTAAGGTTTAATCATGGGTTAACGATGATCGGGCGGGGCTTAATAAGGGAGTTTAACTCTTTAGGTAAAGGTCGGGCATCGAGTGAGGCCAATACAGTTGTGAATTGTTGGATTAGGGCGTAGTTGATCGGATGGTGGTCGGGTTGTGAAATAACACGGAGGAAATGTACGGAGGCTTACGAGGGGCCCGAAGCTTTAATTAGAAGTGATTTGTATTTATTTGGGGTTAATGGGGGATTTATTTGTTTTGTTTGGATAATGGGTAAATGTATTAGTTTCTATTAAAACTAAGGGTTGGGGGTATTTACATAGGGATTTAGTTAATATACGGGAAAAGGGTTATATCAGGAATTATAATAAAGTTAATAATTAATATGAAATGTGATGGGCGGAGTGGGTTTTTCCTAAGTAAAAAGGTAAAATGTATGCCTTTCGCGAACTTTGATTTATACTTAGGATAAAAGGTTTTTTGTGGGTTTTTTGAGCGAAAAGGGATTTACATGGGGGGTTTTCACTTTTCCTACAAAAATGGTGTTTAACCTTAGGAAAATAGGTTTTCTTAGGGTGATGAGGGGAAATGATTTTATGAAGAGAATTCTAGAACTTGTGTTCATAAGTCATTAAGGCTAGTGTCCGGTCCCACCAAAAGTCAGAGAAATCCTCTAAGCCTCTTTGACTTGTAGGATTAAAAGTACTAGAATATACTTGTAGACAGGAAATTAGTAAGTATAGGGGAAAAAATGAATGAGGGGGAGTTAATCACATGAACTTGTAAACCTTTTCCTTTGCTTCCATATTTGACCTACATGTTAACAAACGTGTATAAGCATGATGCATGTGCTTTGATCCAATTAACTTTGTAGTTCAGCAACCTTTCTTCTACTTACCCATTTCTTACCTCTAACATATTTTATTCATTCCTTGGGGTGCATTTAGGCTAGCAAACCCTTATTCTATCTTTTATATTATAAAGAAAACTATCTATTTCTAACCTTATATCATCCCAGGGCTCAGATTAAGCTTATGAGCTCCTTTTATTTTCTCTACCTAACTATGATCTGCCAAGATTAAACTCTTTGGTCAGATTTTATTCTCTAACTATAAACATGAAATTCAAAGCATGAAATAGCCAAGATGAAACAATTTGATTACCATGGATTCTGGCATGAATAACAAGTTGTACACAATCATTATTATGCATAAAAGTAAATAGTAGTGGCATTTAGACTTGCACACTTTCATGGTCTCTTTGTTTTTTGGGGTTCATATACTTTCATATTTTTGACCTTCTCTTATTCTTTTTGTCCTTTGGTTTTTCATATAGGACATACTCTCTTTACATTTTTTAATTTTTATAATATGGAAAGCATTTGCAGAAAGCAAAGTTATGTACAATATTACAATACTTGACCTTAGTCATTCAAAACTATGACTCCTATTGGTATAGGAACCTAAGAATGGCTCCACTTGGGGATGGCATTTCCTTCTAAAATGTCAAGAACTTTAAAGATCAATAGCCTTTGAATTATTGTTGATGTTGCCTTGCAAATTCTCCTTCTATGAATCTGCATTATTGATACTTATGATAGTGAATCTTTTAAAGCTTAGGGCCTTCTCTTCAGGCTTCAACTTCAAAGATCACCATCCAATCCAAACTAGACTTTTGAATATAGAATATGTACAAATGAAAATTAGTAATTAGGTTCAAAGTAATGTTTTAG
This sequence comes from Pinus tabuliformis, assembly GCA_031772625.1. Lineage (NCBI taxonomy): Eukaryota > Viridiplantae > Streptophyta > Pinopsida > Pinales > Pinaceae > Pinus > Pinus tabuliformis. The sequence goes on along the minus strand of CM062813.1, from coordinate 787,970,662 downwards.
CATTTGACCATTCACTAGCCCACCTTCTGTATATGTACCATCAATTTCACTTAAGAAGAAAGCATTATTTCCTCTATAAGCATAAATGACATAGGGACCTTTCCATAGCAAATCAAATTTCCCATGTTTTCCTTTATATTCCCTCCTTGAGTCCCACTTGAGCACTTTGTCACCAATGTAGAAATCTTCAGCCTTAGTTCTCTTATCAAAAATATTCTTAATATTTTCTTGCACAACTTGAGACCTAACATAGACCTCTTCTCTTGTTTGTTGTTGATGAATAGTTTGGTTGATTCTTCTTTGGATACTATTTGGATCAACTTGCATTTCTTGAAGTATCTTCATTACTGGTACTCCCAAAGAGAATGGAAAGACAACTTCCATTCCATAAACTAGTTGATAGAGAGAAGTACCAATTGATTTCTTAGTAGTCAATCTATTGACCCATAAGGCATTGACTAGCTCTTTATTCCAAGTTTTCTTATTGTCCTCTAGTAACTTCTTGATGATATTTACTAGGCTTTTGTTTGAGGATTCTACCAATCCATTACCCTGAGGGTAATATGCTATGGAATGGCCAAGGGTGATATGGTGTTTATTGTAGAAATCTATCATTCTTTTGGATTTAAAGGCTGCTGCATTATCAATAATGAGCTTAATTGGACATCCAAATATTGATATAATATTGGTTTGAAGGAAGGTTATGTTAATAGTATCTGTGGCTTGCCTTGAAGGTATGGCCTCTATCAATTTTGTGAAATAGTTTGTGGCTATAAGGATCCATTTGTGTTGGGCAGAGGAGGGTGGGTGAATTTCACCAATGAAGTCTAGACCCCATTGTTGAAAACGTATTTCAGTAGAGATTGGCTTGAGGGGTAAAGGTAAGAGCTTTTTCTTCCCCTAAAAAATTTGACTTTTGTGACAGGAGGTCACATATTTTTTGACATCAACAAACAAGGTAGGCTAGTAGAAACCAGCTCTAAGGATTTTATCTGCAGTATTCTTCCAGTAAAGGTGTCCTCCACAGTCACTTGCATGAAACTCTTGTAAAACTTTGTCAAATTCTTATTTTAATAAGCAATTGAGAAGAATATATTCATGATATCTCCAAAACAAAACATTGTCTAATATAGAAAATCTTAAGGATTTCATCTTCAAAAACCTGCTTTTAGTCCTAGATAATTCAGGAGGAGTTTGTAAATTCAGTAAAACATAAATAATATCAGCATACCAAGGTGATTCAAGAAAGGCCTGGCTGATTAGTGGAGTTGCCATCTCCTCTTCATTATCTATTGTTGCAATAAAGTTTATATCCAAGGCCTGAAAGTATGATTCAGCCATCAACTTGGCTAAACCTTGGCTCTTGATTAACTTTGTAGGTTTGATTTCTATATCATACTCTAAAATAGTAGCAATCCACTTTCCTCTTTTTCCATCAGGACCATCCTGAGTTAGGATGTATTTTACTACTTAATTAGGAATGTAGGATACTATATGAGAATATAAGATGTATACCCTAAAATATTTAATAGTTTGACCAAAGCCAAGGCCTATTTTTCCATTATGTTATATTTCAAGGGGGCATCTCTTAGGGATTTGCTAAAGAAAGCAATGGGTTGTTCATAACCCTGGTAATTTTTCTATAATAGGACAACAACTATTGTGTGCTTAGAAGCAAAGGAAAACAAGATGAAATCTTTGTCAAATTTAGGACTGATTAATACAGGTGTTTTAGTTAAGGCTAGTTTGATCTCTTCAAAGGATTTCTTAGCGTCAACAATCCATTTTATGGTGGAATATTTTTTCAGCATGTTGTTTAGTGATCTAATTAACTCTGCTAGATTAGATATAAATCTTCTAAGAAAATTAATTTTTCCTAAGAAAGCTTGTAATTCTTTGATGTTCCTGGGGTGTCTTATTTGTAAGATGGCTTCTATTCTTGCAGGGTCTATTCTTATACCATCTTTTGAAATTATGTGACCTAACAACTTTCCTTCCTCTAACCCAAATAAGGAATTTTTGGGGTTCAAGGAGATTCCAAACTTCCTGCATTTAATAAAAACTTGCCTTACATAATCCAAATGTTGATTATCAGACTTTGAAAATACAGTAATATCATCTAGATATATCACAAGGAAATCATGAATTTCTTTAGCAAAGGCTATATCTATAGCCTTGTGGAAAGTGGCTTCTTCATTCATTAGCCCAAAAGGTATCTTCACATACATAAAAATTCCCCAAGGAGTAGCAAAGGCAGTTTTGGGTTGGTCATCTGGATGAACTAAGATTTGATTATAACTAGAAAACCCATCCAACAATGAGATTTTGGTTGATCCAACTACTCTGTTGGGTCCCTATAATACTAGTGATTACCCCATTACTATTGTAGTTATACCCCTTATTTATATTGTTGTGCCCCTATTACCCCCATATTGCTATTTCTGTGCCCCATAGAATCCCTCTATTGTTATTTTTGTGGCTTTATATTATTATTGTTAGGTCGGCTGGATTATATTGTGACTCCTTAGACTCCTATATATAGAAAGGAGGATTTTTCATTTGTATCATCCAAGAATTGTTCATTTATGTAATGTAAAGGAGGTTTCCCCCTCGAAGAGGATAAATTCTAAGGCGTTGATCTATCTTTTCTTGAGCTGGTTTCATAACATTTGGTATCAGAGCTTTGGATTCTAGGGTTTCGCTGCTCCAAACAAGTCATCGTGGAATTTTCACTATAACTTTTTTTCTGTGATGTTTCAGAAGTCGCAAAAAAAACCCATTTGATGAGAATTGGCGCTAAACCTTTGGTCGATATTTCAGAGCTTTTCGTGCGATATTTTCGGAGATATGATCTGAGGAAGTTGGCCTTTTTTCAGACTCCTGAATTAAATTCAAAACAGGTGACCTGGGGAAAATCGTCATAACTCTCTCTCTGAGGATCGCATTGAAATTTCGAAAAAAGGTACAGAAAGAGGACGAACTTTAGTTTCTTGTATTTGTGTTTCAAATTCAAAAGTTGAAACAGTGACTCGTGGCACGTTGTACAAGTTCACTCTACTAAACCAGTCTAAAAGCAAGTCACTGTGGGGGATTTCACATAACTCTTCCTTGGAGAATCCAATTTGGCTCAGACTTGTGGCATTGGAAAGAGGACGCAGAAGGCTACTACAGGTAGCAATTTTAGAACTGGATGATCTGAAATTATGGATATACATCAGATTCAATATTAGGTGAAAAACTGTGTGTAGTTTTTTTTTTAATTTTTGTGTAAGCTTGGTTTAACGGAATTCAAAGGGCATAGTAAAGAATTATTATCAGTAACTGATGCCCCGAGGAAATAAAATGCAAACACCTAGTAAGGAACCTGAAAGCTCTAGCATGACTCATGAAGAAGAAGAAGAAATGCTACATGATATATCAAAATTACAAGAACAAGTGCAACAAATGTCACGATCACAAAAGCTAACAAAAGCTAAGATAAGTGGCGTGGAATCTAAGATAAAGGGCATGGAAGCTAATATGGATGATTCGAAGACAGATTTGAAGAGAGACATGGCATATTTGAAGATAGATTTGAAGACAGATATGGAAGAATTGAAGAAGTTGCTACAAGAAAGGGTCACTAATGGTGAAAAGGTAGTAAAGGAAACTCATGATGAGAACAAAAGAAGTGTTAATCATGATACCATAGACGCTAATGTTGGATCGAAGAATCACCATATTCCAAAAATCGATATGAGGAAGTTTGATGGCAAGGATCCCACTACATGGATATTACAGATGGAGCAATTCTTCGATCTCAATAATGTGCAAAACACACAAAAGGTACGTATGGCAACTGTATATTTGGAACCAAATCAGTTTGTATGGTATCAATGGCTTTGCTCTCGTAAACAATTTATCACTTGGGCAATTTTTACGGAAGAATTGATAGCACATTATGAAGATACAAAAAGCAACACTTTTTTTAGCCAATTGATAAGTCTCAAACAAAAGGGTTCAGTAATGGAGCACATTGAGGAGTTCCAAAAATTGAACATAAGGGTAAAAGATATTCCAGAGGAGCATAGGATTGATGTGTTCATAGGGTCTTTAAAGGATAATATCCAACATGATGTTCGCCTTTGGGAACCTGATTCATTAGAGAAGGCATTCAGGTTAGCAAGAAAAATGGAAAGCAAAATTATGGCAACCAGGAAGCATACCACTCACAACTATAAAGACGGAAGTGTTGTTGCCCCTAGTCTTCCACAACCTATAAGGTTGACACCACAAAAATTGGAAGAAAAAAGAGCAAAAGGGCTTTGTTACAGTTGTGATAGCAAATACACTAAAGGTCATAAGTGTGCTGAGAAGAAATTATTCTACATAGATTGTGAAGAGGAAGAAGAAAAGGAGCAAGAAAGGTCAAAAGAAGAAGATATACTCCAGGAACAAAGCCTAGATGAAGAACAAATAAATCCGACCATATCTTGTAATGCATTGGCGGGAATTACCACTCCTCAAACCATCAAGATAGAAGGACAAATCAAGAAGAAAAAGGTAATAGTGTTGATTGATTCAAGAAGCACCCACAATTTTATTCATTGTAGGGTAGCAAAAGAATTGAATTGCTTCCTATATCCAGCACCAGAGTGTCAAGTGATGATTGCAAATGGAGGAACAATAAATTGCTCTGGAAAGTGCCATAATATCAAGCTATCCATGGGAGAATATGTATTGACTAGCCCAATGCTTTCCATTCCAATGGGAGGTGCTGATGTTGTACTAGGAGTCCAATGGCTACAATCCTTGGGTACAATAGCTTTTAATTTTCAAGAACTTTTCATCAAATTTTCTACAAAAGGAAAGGAAGTTGAATTAAGGGGTATTGCAGGGAAACCAGGAAAGATAATCAGCTCTCATGGTATGACAAAGCTTCTAAAAAAGGAGCAAAGAGGTGTAATTGCACAATTATGCTCGCTAGATGTTTCCACATTGGAATCATCTATTTCTCCAGATCTCCAAAAAGTATTGGACAATCATTCCAAGGTATTTGAGACTCCCAAGGGTCTCCCACCTATGCGTGATCATGATCATGCTATTCATCTGATTCCAGGAAGTGTTCCTCCAAACATCAGGCCGTACAGATATCCCTATGTCCAAAAGAGTGAAATTGAACGTATGGTTGCAGAAATGCTAGAGGCTGGTATAATTCAACCGAGTCAAAGTTCTTTCTCAGCTCTAGTAGTATTGGTGCACAAGAAGGATGGATCATGGTGCATGTGTCCAGATTATAGGGAGCTCAACAAGCTCACTATTAAAGATAAGTTCCCCATTCTTGTTATTGATGAATTACTGGATGAATTGCATGGATCAATTTACTTCACCAAGTTGGATCTTCGTTCGGGATATCATCAAATCAGAATGAAGATTGAAGACATTCCAAAAACGACATTTAGAACTCATGAGGGTCATTATGAATTTTTGGTCATGCCTTTTGGCCTTACCAATGCACCTTCAACATTTCAAGGTTTGATGAATTCAATTTTCAAACCATTACTTAGAAAATTTGTGTTAGTATTTTTTGATGATATACTAATCTACAGCAAGTCTTGGAAGGATCATGTTGAACATGTTGACAGGGTGCTACAACTATTGGAGGAGAAACAATTATATGCAAAAGATCCAAATGTTTCTTTGGAGTCCAGGAGGTGGAATATTTGGGTCATATTGTATCTCATGAAGGAGTTAAGGTAGACCCTAGCAAAATTAAAGCCATTAAGGAATGGAAAATCCCCACATCCATAAAGCATCTGCGAGGATTTCTTGGGTTGACAGGGTATTATCGCAAGTTTGTTAAGAATTATGGGAGAATAGCAGCACCTCTAACAACATTATTGAAGAAAGATTCATTTTCATGGACTCCGGAAGCAACAAAGGCCTTTGAACATCTTAAAGAGGCAATGTGCCAAGCACCGGTCTTAGCTACACCGGACTTCACAAAAACCTTTATTGTGGAATGTGATGCTTCAGGAAATGGAATTGGTGCTGTTCTAATGCAAGATGAAAGACCCATTGCTTTTGAAAGTCGTCCAATCAAGGGAAAGTTTTTAAGCAAAGCTATTTATGAGAAGGAAATGTTGGCAATACTCCATGCACTTAAGAAATGGCGACCCTACCTAATGGGAAGACACTTCAAGGTAAAAACGGATCATGATAGCCTTAAATACTTTTTAGAACAAAGATTATCCTCTGAAGAGCAACAAAAGTGGGTCACAAAGATGTTGGGTTATGACTTTGAAATCATCTACAAAAAAGGGAAGCAAAATGTGGTGGCAGATGCACTCTCAAGAAAGGATGAGGATGTGGAAGCATTGTTGTGTGCCATTTCTATTATCCAACCAGATTGGATAAACGAAGCAAGGGAGGAATGGAAGAATGACGAAGAAGTGTGGGCACTTATTCGAAAGCTACAACAAGATTCCAGTACTTCTGATACATTTAGCTGGAAAAATGATTCGTTATGGTACAAAGATCGCTTATACCTCTGTAAGAATTCCCAGCTAAAACAAAAGATTCTTATGGAATTGCACACTTCTCCCTTAGGAGGGCACTCAGGATTTTTAAAAACTTACCACAGGGTTAAGAAGGAATTTTTTTGGGATGGCCTTAAATCAGATATTCAAAAGTTTGTGGCGGAATGTTTGGTTTGCCAGCAAAATAAAGTTGAAACAATTAAGACACCGGGTCTATTACAACCTTTATCCATTCCAAGCCAACGTTGGGAGGAGGTTTCAATGGATTTTATCACAGGTTTACCCAAGTCTGAGGGAAAGAGTGTCATCATGGTGGTAGTTGACAGACTTACCAAGTATGCACACTTTTGTGCATTATCACATCCATTTAAAGCCAGTACAGTTTCTACTGCATTTATGGAAACAGTTCAAAAGCTACATGGAAACCCAAAGATTATTGTAAGTGACAGAGATCCCATTTTCACTGGAAATTTTTGGACAGAATTATTTTCTTGTCTTTGTACTCAGTTAGCTCATAGCTCATCTTATCATCCTCAATCTGATGGGCAAACTGAGATAGTAAACAAATGTTTGGAAGGATATCTTCGTTGCTTTGTATCTGATAAACAGACACAATGGGTCAAATGGTTGCCTCTGGCTGAATGGTGGTATAACACTTCCTTCCATACAACAACAAAAATGACCCCATTTATGGCACTTTATGGGTATCAACCACCATCCATCACATCATATTTAAGAGAAAATTCTAAGGTTCAGGTAGTGGAACATCACATCGAACATCAACAACAAGTCCTCCAACTCTTAAAGGATAACCTCGTGTTGGCACAAAATAGAATGAAACAACAGGTAGATCAACATCATAGTGAAAGAAGTTTTGATGTAGGTGATTGGGTATTCCTACGGCTACAACCATATAAGCAAATGTCCCTAAAGCAAGCTAAGAAGGATAATAAATTATCACCAAAGTATTATGGTCCGTACAAGGTGTTGCAAAAGATTGGTACTATGGCATACAAATTGGAGCTTCCTGCAGCTTCTCGATTGCACCCAGTTTTCCATGTTTCATGTTTAAAGAAGGTTATAGGTGACAAGCTCCCAATTCAAACAATATTTCCAGAACTTGATGAGGAAGGAAAAATTATATTGGAACCAGAAGCAGTCACAGAAACAAGAACTCGACAGCTACGAAATCGATCAATTTCAGAGTATCTTATCAAGTGAAAGAACTTATCCGCTGAAGATTCCACATGGGAGGATGAGAATTTTATGCAGAAGTATCCAGAACTACTCAAGCGTTGAGGACAACACTTTTTTGAAGGAGAGGGGCATGTTGGGTCCCTATAATACAAGTGATTACCCCATTACTATTGTAGTTATACCCCTTATTTATATTTTTGTGCCCCTATTACCCCCATATTGTTATTTCTGTGCCCCATAGAATCCCTCTATTGTTATTTTTGTGGCTTTATATTATTATTGTTAGGTCAGTTGGATTATATTGTGACTCCTTAGACTCCTATATATAGAAAGGAGGTTTTTTCATTTGTATCATCCAAGAATTGTTCATTTATGTAATGTAAAGGAGGTTGCCCCCTAGAAGATGCTAAATTCTAAGGCGTTGATCTATCTTTTCGATCTTTTCTTGAGCTGGCTTCATAACATACTCTCTATAGATTGTGATCCATTTTGGGGAGAGGGTAATTGTCTTTTAGTGACACTTTGTTGAGGTTTCTGAGATCCACACAGAGTGTGATCTCACTAGTTTTCTTTCTAGTTGGTTCCAAGTTTGAGACCTAATCAGAAAATCTGATTGGTGCAATTATTTTGGCATCATACATCCTCTGAATTTCTTTTTCAATCGCAGGTAATAAGACAAGATTGATCCTTCTTAGTTTTTGTTTGAAAGGTTTTTGATTTTATTTAATAGGAATTGTATGCTAGATGATGTTGGCGTCATAGGATTTAAGGTCCTCGTAACTCTAAGCAAAAACATCTCGAAATTATTTCAACAACTCAATGTCACTGTTTTAGTTGGAGGTAATGATTTTGAAAGTTTGATCAGTTTAGGATTTTCATCAGTGCCTATATTGCATTCCTCTATATCAGACCTTAATGGTTCCATTTTAGGTTTCCTAGGAACATCATTTGAATCAAATAAATCTTCCAGAGGGGTTAATCCCTTTGGTAAGAAGTTATCTTTGAGATTAATTACTTTGATTTCTTCATTGATTATTTCATCAATCTCCATTAGCTCTAAGTTATCTACTTCTGATTTTGTAAATTCGGTTGGGTTAAGTCTATCTATTTCATTATCTTCTATCTCATTTATTTCTACCTTATCCTTAGTGTCAGGATCTATTGATTTATTAGTATCTATATTGTTATTTACAAACTCTTATTCTGAAAGTAAAAATTTATTTATATGTTTATCATTAGAAAATATTTTCCATTCTTCAAATTATCTGGAATTGCAGGTCTGTGCCTAACTTCAACAGTGTATTGATATTTAGGTTGGAAGGGTAATTTGCAGGTGCTCGCAAACATTGCTAGACTATGGGATTTCATGTTATTTTTTCTAGGGATTACTGCAAGCTTTGTTTCTAGGAAAGTGTTAAGTATTTCTACAATAGTGTCTCTATAAAAACTTAATCTAGGGTCCTTAGTCATATATACAACATCAATTTGTTTTACAACTAGTTTAGAGTCTCCCATAACAAAAACTCTTTTAGCTTCTATATTCTTAACTAACTTAAGACCTAAAATTAATGCTTCATACTCAGCTATATTATTAGTACATTTAAAATTCAATCTATATGCATGGCCTTCTGAATAATTATTTCCCAAATTATATATCCACACTCCTGCTCCTGCTCCTAACCTATTGACTGATTTGTCAAATTCTAAATGCCATAATATCTCATGATCATAATTTTCACTATCTGGTGCAACAAACTTTTCATCATTCACAACAATTAGACCTTTTTGTTCATTGAATAGTTATGTAGTCTAGTTAGTTTCATTTTGTGTAGAAACTGCAATTTCTTTTGGTTCTGAATCAATAATGTCTAAAAGTTTTTCTTTTGTTTGATCAACATTATACAAGATAAGCCCACGGGGCTTTGGATTGACGGTGAATGGGTGCACTGTTAAGGCACTCCTTGCGATAGGTCACTGGTTCAATTCCCCGTGGGTACTTAGTTTAGTCTTAACCTAGAAAAAAAAAAAAAAAAAACATTATACAAGATAAAATAATCAATATCTGAGTGTATGGAGTAGATGGGAAAGTTTTGAGGCCGATCCTGGCCACTTACCATATATTTCATTAAGGTTTCTCAGTATAGTTTCTTAGGTTGTCCAAAAATAGAAATTGTTGCATATGACATATCTAGTTGTAAATATGTGTGAAGTTTGGCTCCCCATGATCTGGGTAACAACATGCCATACTTTGGTGGGATGTTAGAAACTACAATGTCCATAAGGATGCTTTTGGAAAGATATTGGACTAAAGTAACACATAGGTCTTTAATCAATCCTAGACACTTTGCTTGATTACAGTCAAATGAGAATAAGTCTTTGTAAGGCCTTGTAATGTCTAGGTTAAATTTCTCCATTATTGATTTGGGCATTAAATTGTGAGAGGCCCTAGAATCCAACATTGCATTGTGTAGAATATTGTCATGGATACTAATGCTAATGTAAAAAGGTGGAACTCCTCCTTTTAATGGTTTTCCATTAACATCTGGACCAAATATGAGTTCTGGTTGGTCATCAAAAAATTTAACTCAATCCTCAGTTTCAGCAATGTTTAAGGTCTGGTTTATCTGTGATTTATAAGGTTCATTCTTGATTAGTTATGTTAAAGGGACTCGAATCTTTAGCTTTTTTATCTCTGCTCCCAAACTGAATGGCAAAGAGGCTTTTTCTATTTGAAGGTTTTGAGTTTTAGCAACAAGGATTTGAGTAGGATTGTCTTCGTTTTCTTTATTGGGGATCTCCTTATGTGGATTTTCAAATGGAATTGAAGTGGATGGTTGATCAACAAAAGATTGATAAGAGGTTATATCTACAATTGTGGGGCCAGAAGGATTTGGGTTCTACCTAGGGAGAATTTGGAGGATCTTTGAAACATGGGTTTCTTTTATTTTCTTGGGTTTATTTTGTGTTGTTTTCTTAGTTTGGTTAGGGATATCTACATTCATTTTTCTTCTTAGATTATACTATTTATGAACTTCGAAAATGGCAGAGTCATATCCTTGTTTATAATCAAATGCTTCACTAGACTGTACCTGTAATTGCTACAACATATACAGTTCCTACTCATCTTGGGTTAGAAAAATAGTGTCCTCATCATTTATTCCCATTAGGTTATTTTGTGTATCATGCTCTGGATCTTCTGGATGGGATGTCTCTGCATAATATTCTTGAAAAGGAGGCCTTATGTTCTGATCTGGTCTGTTTTTCCCCATGTTTTGGTTGTTTCTGAAATTTGGGTTTCTAATTGGAGGTGCTTGTTGGTTATCCCATTGGGATTTCCTTTCCATGTTACCTATTCTCTCCATTAGTCTTTCCATGTTTTTGGCTAAGTTATCTATTTTAATATCAGATGGTGAAATTTCATCATTAGCAGTTCTCTTTTCATTTCTAACTCTAGCCCTTTTAGTTAACAAATTACCCTGTACACTAACAACTACATTTTGCATTTCTTTTAACGTTGGGGGGTTTATTTCCCTAAGTTGGTATGTCATATCTATATCAAAACCATCAGGGAACTTTGTTAATGCTAAGTCAGATGGGGGTCTAAGGTTAAATGGGATTGCATTATATATGTTATTGAATCTAGTGCAGTAATCTTGAATAGTTTCATTAGGTCCTCTCTAATACTCTCATATTCTGAAAGGATTTGTAAGGGACCCTTTTTCTTTTCCCACCTATCAATAAACAACCTTTTGAAATTTGCTAGGTCTGTTATGTGGTTGGCAGGAAAGGCTTTAAACCACTTCTTTACATCACCAATCAAAGTTTGGGCATAAAGTCTCATCTAGACACCGGCTTCATCTATTTCATGTAGTTCAAAAAAGTCATACATCTTGTTTACTTGCTATTGGGCAGTGTACTGACCAGTAGCATCAAACAAGGGTAACTTACTCTAATAATATGCAGGAATAACATGAAGTTGGGCAGGTAAAGCAATAGGAGCATATCTGTTTGCCATTATTGTAGGTTGGGATGGGTTAAGATGTGGGGTTGATATACTCGGAATTAATGTAGTAGTGGATGAAGAACTAGGACTAGTAGGTGATGAATGAGTAATGATAGGTTGGTGAGGGAGTGAAGGTACAAATGGTGGTGCAAAATCGAATTCAAAAGGTACTGAAGTCAAAGGTAATAATGGTGAACTCAAAGTAGTGGAGAACTATTGAGAAAACTCAAGGGCAGTAGTAGTATTAATGGATGACTGTGGAGATTTCAGAATGTACTCATCAATTGATCTATTGGCTTGTTGGACTTCAAAGTCTGCAATAAAATCAGGATCTAGAACAGTTTCATATATTGCACTTTCATATTTTGTTTTAAATAATGAAAGACCAATTTTCACATCAAAGGGAAGATATTCTAAAAATAACCACTCATCAAGACATGAATTAGCTTTAACTAAAGGTATTTGACTAACTGAACTTTCTTCTTTTTTAGATTTTCTTGAAATCAGGTTGGGATTATCAACTACTAGGGGAGGCTTGGGATTTGGATTAGCCCTAGTAAAATGAGTCTTCCTAGAAGACAAAATTTCAAAACTTTAATTGTTTTTGTGAGATTTTTTCAATATAACTTCTAACAAATGACTTTAAGAGGCTCAAAATATAGAATTAGAACTTTGTTAAAGCTTTATTAGGACCAAGGAGTTGTTGGCTCCCCAGTGGAGTCGCCACTATGTTATCACTCAGAATTTTCTCTAGAAGTTATTAGAAGAAAGAAAATGACCAAGGTAACCACAAACCAACTTTTGAGCATAGGCTCTAGCCAACCTAAGCTCAGAGAGGGCTCTCTCTATATGATTTAGCTTTGTTTGCTGGGATTTTAGGCTAGTTTTGAATGTTCAAGGGGTTTTTGATTTGTATTGAAGATTGGGTGGTGAGAGTCTTTAAACAGATGGATAGGATGATGTCTCTAGTCCATTGGGCTATGGAGTCAACAAAAGAGCAGCAGGACTGGATCAACTCACTAAAGGGAATGTTCAGAGGGCAAGATAGAAGAGTAGAGTGTAGGTCTTTGGGCCAGAGGGGTGAAAAATGTTTTAACTAGGGTGAGAGAGCAATTAAGAATTCTCAGACCGGGATTGAAATGAGGAACAGAGGGTAATAAAAAAAAAGGGGAATTAAGAATCATTTTCTATAGATTATAAAGAAACAATCTAAACTAAGGAGCAATTAAGAATTCCTTAACTTAGATTATTAGTAGAAAACATGTATTTGCCTAACTATTATAATAGTGTAATTAAATAAATTCTGAGATAATGATCTAGTTATGGCATTTAGATTCAGATAAACATTATGGAAACACTTTAAGAAAGATATCAACAACCTGAGAAAATACTTGTCTACACTTTGCTCTACACATGAATTCTTTGAAATATCTAGTCTTTATTCATCAATCCAGCTTGCTAGCTCAGTCAATGCTCCAATGGCTTTATAGTATTTCGATCAAGAAGTCTATATAAATTTCTAAGAATCCACCCTACATACTTCGAATTGTGAAGTATTTATACTAAGGTTTTATTACAAATATCTCAAACTAACTTGAGATTTAATCTACGAAATACAAATATCTTCTCGTTGGAAGATAGAGACAACTAGTGAATTGCTTTCATGCTGTCCCATTTATTGTGGTATTGCTGGCTTTTATGGTTTGGTTTTATCCCTTTATGCTCTTTGTTTTTTGAATTATCACGTTGGAGGATTTATTTACTTCAGGCTTTCATCTGATACTCTCTATCACTAATACTCTTTCACTCTGATGACCTGTCTTTATCCTTCACTGTGTTTTTCCCTTTTATTGTACAATTTAACTTTTACTGTGTGTTTCAATAGTAAATTCTTTTGTTTTTATGTGTATCACCATTGGGAAGTGGATATTGATCAAGTCTCTATATGTTTTATCCATTTGTCTTCTAACTGCATCCTCTGTCTGGCTCCTCTGTTTTGACTGTCAATGCTCTATATAAGTGTATTCTTCTCGCCTCTGTGTGTAATTGTCTTCTTCTCTGAATATAGGATCTTAACAGGTTTCTTGTCGAGTCTTGGAGTAAACAGGTTCTGCGACTAGTATCAGGACTGTTTATCCAAGCTCTGGTCCTCTGTTGATTGCCTGCAAAACACAACAATTATTAAGAAAACCTCATTTCGCAGGGAAAAGCAACTGATGGATTTATTTGCACAGGGATGCCTGGGGAAGGGGTCATGGCAGTGTTTTGGACGTAAATGGAGGTGGAATTGCGTCATAGAGGTTCAGGGTGGTACTGAAGGGTTTAACGAGTTTATACTGTGAAACGAGCGAAAGGCACGAAAACAAGGTTTTCACAGTTATAAGGTTTAACGGACAAGTTTTTTAAATATGGAGCAAAATTTCATATTTATAGATAATATGTGGTTTATCGGGTTGGCGGGGAGGTGGTATTAAGGGTCGTTGCACCGCTTATGAGGTGAAGGCAATTTTTAGGAGGGGTCACCTGATATACTATAGAGCATGACACGTAGCCATCGGGGGGTCAGGGAAAACCACCTTATCGGGCGGGTAACATTCAGCTATCAAGCATGGCCAATATGGCTTTGGAGCATCGGATGAAGTGGATGTTGATTGGATGGTAATCAGGCAAGGGAAGTGAGTGGGAGATAAAAGATTGGGCTTAAGCGGGGGCCTAGGCTTTAAACTTTGGTGGTATGAGATTATTTAAGGTTTAATCACGAGTTAACAATGATCAGGCAGGTCTTAATAAGGGAGTTTAACTCTTTGGGTAAAGGTCGGGCATCGGGTGAGGCCGATTTGCACATCGTTGGATTAGGGCGCAGTTGATCGGATGGTGGTCGGGTCGTGAAATAGCACGAAGGAAATGTATAGAGGCTTAGGAGGGGCCCGAAGCTTTAATCATAAGTGATTTGTATTTATTTGGGGTTAATGGGGGATTTATTTGTTTTGTCGAGATAAGGGGTAAATGTATTAGTTTCTATTAAAACTAAGGGTTGGGGGTATTTACATAGGGATTTAGTTAATATACGGGATTATGGTTATATCAGGAAATATATAATAAAGTTAATAATTAATATGAAATGCGATGGACGGAATGGGGTTTTCTTAAATAAAAAGGTAAAATGTATGCCTTTCACACACTTTGATTTATACATAGGATAAAAGGTTTTTTGTGGGTTTTTTGAGTGAAAAGGGATTTACATGGGGGGTTTACACTTTTCCTAGGCAAATGGTGTTTAACCTTAGAGAAAGGGGTTTTCTTAGGGTGATGAGGGGAAATGGATTGTATGAAGGGGAATGATTTTATGAAGGGGATTCTAGCACTTGTGTCCATAAGTCATTAAGCCGAGGGTCCGGTCCCACCAAAAGTCAGAGAAATGCTCTGAGCCTCTTTGACTTGTAGGATTAAAAGTACTTGAACATACTTGTAGACAGGAAATTAGTGAGAATAAGGGAAAAAATTAATGAGGGGGAGTTAATCACATGGACTTGTAAACCTTTGCCTTTGCTTCCATAGTTGACCATACATGTTGAAAGATTTGTATAAGCATGACGCATGTGCTTTGATCCAATTAACTTTGTAGTTCAACAACCTTTCTTCTACTTACCCATTTCTTACCTCTAACATGTTTTCTTCATTTCTTTGGGTGCATTTAGGCTAGCAAACCCTTATTCTATCTTTTCTTTTATAAAGCAAACTATCTATTTCTAACCTTATATCATCCCAGGGCTCAGATTAAGCTTATGAGATCCTTTTATTTTCTCTACCTAACTATGATCTGCCAAGATTAAACTCTTTGGTCAGATTTTATTCTCTAACTATAAACATGAAATTCAAAGCATGAAATAACCAAGATTAAAGAATTTGATTACCATGGATTGTGGCATGAATAACAAGTTTCACACAATCATTATTATGCATAAAAGTAAATAGTAGTGGCATTTAGACTTGCACACTTTCATGGTCTTTTTGTTTTTTGGGGTTCATATATTTTCATTTTTTTACCTTCTCTTATTCTTTTTGTCCTTTGATTTTTCTTTTAGGACATACCCTCTTTACGTTTTTTAATTTTTATAGTATGGAAAACATTTGCAGAAAGCAAAGGTATGTACAATATTACAAGGCTTGACCTTAGTCATTCAAAATTATGACTCCTATTGGTATAGGAACCTAACATTTCCTAAATTTTAGGGGCCCAAGTTGAGTTTTTTTTGAGTTTTAATTATTTAATTCAGTCTAACTAAGTTAGATTCAGTTAAACTAGTTGCAAATGATGGAGGAATTAGTGGGAGATCCAGTAGTGGGGTGTAACCTGTACTGAGTGGGGTGTAACCAACATTTCTCAACCAATAAACTGAATATTCACTCACAATTAACTCATGCATGTCAGATCAAAGAAAGACCTAGTTGAGATTGGAGTTTAGGGACAATGTACTATCAACTGTAAGATCATCCAAATCAAATAGATGGTGCATGCAATGAGAAGAAGGCCTAAAATAAATCACTCCTTAATTAGAAAACTCACTAATTTTAGCCATTCCAATTTCCTTTAAAAGGAGGAATGAAGGCAAAAGTTTAATCATTGTTTTGGTGAGCACGAGTTGGTGAGACCAAGAAATAGGAAGCACAATTTTTTGCATGGAGATTATGAGTGCAAGGAAGTATGAGATTGGAAGGCTAGGAATTTGGTTAAGTATTGGCCAAAGGTAGTTAGTCATTAAAAATATAGAAAATACTTGTGCAAGTTGAGCTCAAGGTTGAGTAGAGCATATTGTATTCATCTAAGGCTTACCTAGGAAGAAGTGAGATTGATAGAGATTGTGCAGAGGTTTCTTGGGATTGAGCAAAGGATTGTAGTCTTATCATATTTTCTGATTAATGCAATATACAGATAGCAGGGGTTTTTAGCTATGGTTTTCCCCATAAAATTATTGTGTTATGTGTGATTGAATTCTTTCTCTTTTATGCTTCATGATTTCATTAATCGTTTATTGTTTCAGCTGATGAGTAGAGTAGATTCAAGTCAATTGTTTTAGAATATTACAATATACAATTTGAATCTATAAGGAATTTCTACATGGCCTTTGGAAGCCTTGATTCAGTTTTGATGGATTGTTCCATGAGATCCCACATTCATGCTTGGGATGTGGCAGGGGGTTGATTGGATGAAAGAAAGATTTAGTTCAACTAATCTATGGCCGGGTGGTTCATGGAAGTCCCAAACTTGGTTGGTCCTTGCATTATTAATAAGAGTATATTTCTCCTTGTTATTCGATGAGTATTATACTGGTTCATATGTGGATTATATGGTGGTTATTTCCTTGTTATTTTTGTTGTTATTATGCTCATTATGAACATGTATTATGATAGTGGCTATGTATGGATCTCATCATGTTTTTACTTGTAAATGAATTAACAATGTATATATTTCCTAATGTATGAAATTGCGGCTAATGTGTTGAGTCATCAATGCTTCTTAGATATTATCAGATAAGTATGAGACCCCTATGCTTAACTCTACTGTTAAGACTTGTAGCTGTCATGTTTGTGACATGTTTAACGAAATTCCTGTCATGGATAGTAGGGATCTAGTATAGTACTTATTGATGTTTTTGAAAATGTATCTTTGTTTTGTTGTGTAAATTCATTTCTTAAGGTGTCATTGTGTTCTTGGCTTGAAAAAGTGGCACAAATCCCAAACTCGTAGGCACAACAGTGGGGAAAAAAGTCCCCAGAAGCTCCCTTTCCCTTGTTGTGGGATCTTCTGGAGCTTCCTAGATGCACCTTGGTCCATGTCAAGAGATATTCCATGGGTTTGATGCACAAAAAATTCAGCTGGTCTCAGGGGTTGGTAACCTAATGATTGGGATGGCTCCTGGGAGTTCCGTTGTTGATGTGGAAGGTCTGTGTGATGTGTTCCACCAATTCCACTTCCTTCACTGACACATAGGGAGTCGAATCATATCATAGTATCTTCTTGTCACATGTTTACCCTAGTTGGCTGGTTACTAAGGTAGATGTGGGAGGAGGGTGTTACAAAGTGGTATTAGAGCAAGTTTTTCTCTCTTTGGGTCATATATGATACCACAAAGTGGTATCAGAGTAGGTTGCGCTCTCTTTGGGTCATATCTGATACCACGTAGTGGTATTAGAGTAGGTTGTGCTCTCTTTGGGTCATATCTGATACCATACAGTGGTATCAAAGTGGGTTCCATTCTCTTTGGGTATTATTTGATGTCACAGAGTGACATCCAAGCATGGTTCAACCCCTAGACTTGATGGGTGGTGTGTTGGTCATGCATTCATGTTAGTTGCATATGTGTTCCTTATGGTTGTATTCCATGTGTTTGTTGCATTTGCATGGTGTTGATCATGATTGTAGTGATGCCACCACGTGAAGGTTGATGGTGTTGTTGTGGGATGTGTCGTCATGAGTGTATGGTTGTATATGCATTTGATATGCATGTCGGTATCTACATGTTTTTATGCATGCATTTTCATGGTGAAGGTTGTTGTGCATAAGGTCATTGTATGCAATTAGGTTATCATGATGATATTGGTACGTTATGATGCTAATGTGTTGGCCGAGATAGAGGAGGAGATGCAGATCATGAAAATGAAGTTGCAACAATGGACTTCAACGTAAGAGCAGATCATCATACATGTTTGTATAGTGGGCATGTACGTATGTTGGTTAATGTTTGTTATAAGCATTAGGGTTACTGATATGCTTGTCATTCTATTATTATTATGGTTACATGTATTATAAATGCTAGTTGATTAGTGTAGTCATATGCACATGTGTCAGAGAATGATGAATGATAGTAACCTGTGGTTGTATGCATTGCTATTGTTTTTTTTACGATAGTTAACTCGATGATTATGTCATATGTTGTTGATGATCATGTTATATGTTAACTTGTTTTTGTTATATATTAGTTAATGATTAGGGTTATTGCATTAAGATCTTGATGTTATATGTATCATGCTAAATTGGATTGGCCTATGCAAATGGTTAGGATTATGACATTAAGGTATGAGTTTGACTATGTCATCTATTTTGTGTTTGAGTGCTTGATTTTGTTCTCTAGTTGATTTATTTAACATGGTATGTTTGGAAGTTGTTTGAATGTTTTATGAATTGTATAATATGACTATGTGTATGTAAGATTGCTCAAAGGAATGATATTGTTTTAAGACAATTTTACTCAGACATATGTGTTGAGATAGCTTGTATGTACTTGAGTGTAAGTAGGTGACGGTTCTAGCATTATGTCTAATGACTACGATTTGACTATGGATTATGAAATTATTACTAGTCTTGGTAAAGGATGATTTCAAACTAGTAGATATGTTGTCTTGATCTTTGGAACATGTGGCTAACATGTGTGTTCTGTTACAAGGCAACGTGATTGGACAAACAAGGTAAAATAATTGGTATATTGTTACATTTATTTATGCATTGATAGTTATGTGTTATGGAAATATGATACAAAGAATCAGATGGAACCTTGAAGAAGGCTTAGGTTGAGCTTTTCCTTGCAAGCAATGGGAACCCATGGGGATTGAGTCATGGTGTCTGTTGAGAGTCTTTTTCTTTAGGTACCTTATCATTTTCTTGCACGTGATTTGATTTTTTTTTATTTTTTTTTATGTCTAGTGCATGATCATACCACTGTGTTTGCAGTGTCGTATTGTTATTAGTTTTCATGATTTTCTTCTTCTTTTTTTCTTGTTCTTGCAACTTATTTTTTAGGGTCTTGGGAATTGGTTGGGAAAGAAGAAAGTTGATGGAAATTTGGGAGAGATCTATGGAATCCAACATGTAATGAAATACTCGAATGAAGCTGGTGCATGTGTAAGTAAAACTAAAGGTAAAAGTATGACAGTCAGCTAAGTTGGTTGGGTCCATTAGTGTAAATGGATGGTGGCAGGACAATCATGAGAAAGCTAACAGGAAAGGTAAAGTGAGCGGATGTGAGGCATCTGATTCCTTGGATATGTTGGGGACAATTGTTCTCAATGTTGTGCATGCTGTGAACAGATAAAGGGAGTTCTCTTAACCTTGACCTTATGATATCTGGTAATTATGTTGTGATCATGATTATGTTAATGTTTATATATATGCATGTATATATGTATGTATGTATGTATGTCATTGTCTCACAGGATCATGATTGTTTTATGTTGATGTTTATATATATATATATATATATATATATATATATATATATACCGTTTTCTGAGAGGGTCATCAAGAATCATTCATGTGGAGGAATGATTGCTTATGTAGATGAATAGCATGAAGAGATTCCTGTTTCATGAGGAATCAGGTGGGAAGATTAGCCGGATAGATCTTTGAGGTCATTATCATGTGGATATGAATTGATATTATGTGATAATATTATGTTTATGTTTATGTTATGGACAGGCTAATACTGACAGATACATCAGCGAATGAAAATAGCGTGATCTGCGACATGCTAAGATAAACATGGATGACAGAGAGACATTGAAATCATGGTTGCTTGGTAGAGGAAATATGGTCTTGGATGTGCAATGATATTGTTATGTATATGTTGTGCATATTTTATATTCAGTGATTGTACCTATGGAATTGTGTGCATATTGCATATGCTGTGTTGGTATAGATGGTGCTATGTACATGTTGGATATGTGGTGTTGTGTACATATCACACTATGCACATGATGGATATGTGGCGTTGTGTGCATATGGTGTTGTGCACATGTTGGATATGTAGTTATGTGTACATATGATGCTATGTAATGGTTGTATATGAAGTTCTATGTACATATGGTGTTGTGTGCATGTTGTACAAGTGCTACTATGTACATTTAGTATTGTGTGCATGTGGTGTTGTGTACATGTTGTACATGTGATGTTGTGTGGAAGGGGTGTTGTGTACATGTCATGCTTGTGATGTTGTGTACATGTGGTGTTGTGTGCAAGGGGTGTTGTGTACATGGCATTCATGTGATGCTATGTACATGTTGTGTGTGTGGTACTGTGTACACGTTTTATAGGTGGTGCGGTGTAAATGTGGCATTGTGTACATGTTGTGCAGGTGGTGTCATGTACATGTGATGTTGTGCACATGCTGTGCAGGTGGTGTTGTGTACAGGTGGTACTGTATACATGTTGTACACATGGTATTGTCTGCGTGTCGTACATGTTATGTTGTGGGCACGCGGTACTATGTATATGCATTGTGTAGTCATGGTATCATCACATATGTATTGTGTTGTATTATGTGTATGTATTTGTGTTGTGTTGTACACTGGTGTAGGTGTATGTATCGTGTTGTGGTGTATACCCGATGTAGGACTATGTATTTTGTTGTGGTGTATACCATATGTAGGAGTTGTATGTCGTGTGTGGTTGTATGTGTGTGATGCACACTATGTGTATGTTCATATGGTTTAGGAGAAGGTACTGGGTGTTTGTTGAGTGTGGCAACCAATCTAGTGTGCATACAGAATAAGGAAAAAGGTAGAAGCTAAGGATTAATTAAAGGATAAGTATCAATAGTTTATTTATGTTTTATTATGCATGTGATTTATGGTTCTGGTCTATGATGATTACATGTGATCTATGATTCTAGTTTATGATGGTTACATGTGATTTATGATTTCGATTTATGATGGTTGTGTTTTGAGCTAACCTGATGTGATATGTTTATACATTATGATTTGGTCAAAGATGATAGTTTGACTTGTTGTAATAGGAAGCGAAGAAAATTTCAAGTATACCTTATTGATGGGCCACCAATGAGGTATGATTTGAAGTTATTTCAATTTGTTTTAAATCTAATGGCAGTTATGTGCTTGGAACATGAAAGCATGGGAACTCCCTAGGTTGGGTGGTTGAAATTTAATGCAAGAATTAGCATCAACATCAAAGGGAACTGGAACAGGCAACAATATGCTGGTAAAACATTCAGGAGCATGACCATTATGGGATACTGGTACCCAATCCATGTTAAAAATCCATGTAAATATAAAAATATAAGACCACGGTCATGGGATATGTATTCCAAGTTGAATGGTGGGAAAAACATCATAGTGGGTGTTCATTTCAGTTATTATGGCTAAGGAAATTGGAAAAGGAAATAACAAAGGCTTTGGAAAGGCAAAATGGCATTTTGGCACATTTATTTATGAAAATAATGGAAATTAGGAGAAAAGGAAGGTGAAAGGTCACATGTTGCATGTGAGGAGGAAAATGAAGGAAAATAATGGAAAATGAAGAAAATATAGGCCTCGTTGATAAAAAGGCTTTTGAGAATTAGTTGGCAAGCTTTTGTTAAAGCTTTTTGCTCTGGCCTAGTCAGTGTAAGCCTTTATCAGTTCAGTTTTGGAGCTCTCATTTTATTCTCTCTCTCTCATACTCTTGGAAACTTAAGAGTTTTCTTGGAGCACTCTTGGAGAGTGTGACATACTTGGATGCTTAAAGAAAGAAGGCAAAGGAAGAGCACGAAAGTAGAAGAGGACATTAGGATCAACAACTACAACAGGTTTCGCTTGCAGGTACCGAGTTGCATGTATGTTTTCCTCACTAGTTTTGGCATGCATGCCATATGCATATGTTTTATTGGTCATGATCTATCATTGGCATGGAGGATTACCTTGATTGACAATGGATTTGCCTAGCCTTGTCATTTCTAGGATAGCGATGGTGTTGTGGGTTCATTTTTTTTTATGGTTGGTTCTCATGTTTCCTTTAGCTTGGGTTGAGTTACTAGTTCCTAGAAGCCTTTGTTGGACAAATTTTATGGCAGCCCTGCAACAACTTGTGTTGAGTTACTAGTCCTGGAAGCCTTGGTTGGAAAAATGCTTTGGAAGCCCTTGGTGGGTTGAGTTACTAGTCCTGGAAGCCTTCGTTGGAACAAATTCTCTGGAGCATCTGTTGATGGTTTGTGATATACAACCATGAGGTGGAATCACTATTTGATTGGTTGAGGTGGTTTGGCCTCTAGAAGCCCTAGTTCGGTTTTGATGGATTGTTCCATGATATATCACATTCATGCTTGGAATATGACACACGGGTGATTAGATGAAAGAAATATTTGGTTCAGCCAATCTATGGTTGGGTGGTTCGTGGAAGTCCCAAACTTGGTTGGTCAATGCATCAATAATATGAGGTATTTTCTCCTTTTTATTTCATGAGTATTATAATATTTCATATGTGGATTATATGGTTGTTGTTTCCTTGGTATTTCTGTTGTTATTATGTTCGTTATGAACATGTATTATGACAGTGGCTATGTATGGCTCTCATCATGTTTTTACTTGTAAATGAATGAACAATGTATCTATGGCCTAATAGATGAAATTGCAGCTAGTGTGTTGAGTCATCAATACTTCTTAGATATTCTCAGATAAGCATGTGATCCCTACGCTCAATTATGTTGTTAAGACCTATAGCTTTCATGTTTATGACATGTTTGATGAAATTGTTGTTATAGATAGCAGGGGCCCAATCTAGTCCTTGTTTATGTTTTTGCAAATGTATATTTGTTCTATTGTGTAAGTTCATTTCTGAAGGTGTCATTGATTTCTGGGCAGTGACCTGGGTAGTTAGTCCTTCGTATTTGAACCTATGAGGAAAAGCGCGTATATGTTGGAGAACTTACCTTTGGTCCATGGTAGTTAGTCCTTGGTATTTGAACCTATGGTTTTGGACCATGGTATGCACTTTCATGCAAGGAAAAGCACGTATATGTTGGAAAACCTACCTTTGGTCCATGGTGGTTAGTCCTTGGTATTATTGAGCCCCATGTTTTTGGGCCCCTTGTATTTGTTATCTATGGTATTGATCCATGATTTTAGGAAGAAGCTTGCCTATATAAAGCAAATGAGATCACTTGGCTAATTCATCCTTGCAATTGAATATCTTAAGATCTGAAATATTGAGTTATTGTTTTGAAAGTTTGATCTATGAAAGTGAAGTTGAAATCGAATCTGTGAAGGGTGATCTCTTGAGCGCTGCAGCTGCGGAAGTGTGGAGGCACCACAGAAGGCGTAGAGCGGAGACGCCACAGAGGCGCCAAAGAAGGCGTAGTGCGGAGACGCCACAGAAGGTGCAATGCGGAGGCGCCACAGAAGGCGCAGTGCGGAGGCGCCACAGAAGGCGCAGTACAGAGACGCCACAGAGGTGCCACAGAAGGCGTAGTGCGGAGACGCCACAGAGGCGCCACAAAAGGCGCAGTGCGGAGGCGCCACAGAAGGCGCAGTGTGGAGGTGCCACAGAAGGCGCAGTGCAGAGGCGCCACAGAAGGCGCAGTGCGGAGACGCCACAGAGGCACCACAGAAGGCGCAGTGCGGAGGCGCCACAGAAGGCGTAGTGCGGAGGCGCCACAGAAGGCGCAGTGTGGAGACGCCTCAGAGGCGCCATAGAAGGCGTAGTGCGGAGGTGCGACAGAAGGCGCAGGTGCGGTGGTCGCAGAGCCACAGAAGGCGCAGGTGTGGAGGTAGTACAGATATCTGCAGATCTATACCAGTGAAGTTGCGATCCCTGCTTAAAATTTGTTTTAACTGCCTTTGACTATTCTGTAGGGTTTTGGGTGCATAACTGATGTTTGGTTACTGGTATTGAGTTCAGATAACAACATGATTAATGACTTATCTTTATGTACTAGATATGGTTGATAACTCTCATAATATCATTGTATATGTATGGATTTGGTGATTGGGTGATTCAAAAGGTTGTTTGATTATGAGCTTCAATGTTGTTGTTGGGTCCAGTATGAAATTGGATGAAAAGTGGCCTTTCAGATTATGTGTTGTGCTTCAGTGTATCCTGTCTGAAAATTGATGAAACGTGGTACCTGGAGGAGAGAAGATTGTAGGCCAGCGCCTATGTAGTAGTATCTAAGCTAGTACAAAAGCTAAGGGAGATCTTTGGAGCATTGTAGCAGGTAGCAACCTGCGTACTAGTAAATGGATCGGCTAGTACAAGAGAAAAGGGGGTTGTAGCTCCCGTACTAGTATAAGAGTGCACCAGTACAAATATTGTAAAAGGATTTTCTTATTAAGAAGAAGATTGAGATGACTTGCAGCAGGTGGTTTTTCTCCCGCATTGGGTTTCCACCTTATATCATGGTGTTCATGTGTGTGCCTTATGTGTGATGATCTATTCTCTATTACGGCATCTGTTATCTGATAATATGGTTGATAATGTTCTAATGCACTCATTGAAGATCAATTAACTTAATCATAAGAAGTTGTGGAAGTAGCATATATGAATCTGATTATGGAAATGAAAAAGATTTATTAATGTGATAATATTGATTCACCCCCCCTGTCAGTATTATTTCCAACAATTGGCATCAAAGCCAGGTGCTTTGATAGAAGCTTGATCGCTTGAAAGAGATCCGTGGAACAATGGGAAAGAAGCTTAAGAAGAAAGCACCTAAGAAAAATAAGTCATCTCAGAAGAACTATGAGAGTGGGAGAATCGATTGGGGATTAGGTATAAGAAGCTCTTCAGATTCAGAATTAGATTCAGAATCATTATCAGGTATGAATATATTATCCTCTGATGTTCCAGCTATCTTTCCTTTTGGAAGAGATGAAAGTGATAGCGAAACTACTGAATTTGCTCTTATGGGTGAACAAGAAAGATATCAAATAGAGGCAGAATTTAAAAGGCTGACAGACAAAATTAGAGATCAACAAGATCTATTGAACAAAAGGGAATGTGATTTCAAAGAAGAAGCTACCAAACTAAAGGCCCAACTAGAAGAAGGAAACAAGGTAAGAAAGCTACTCAAGGACAAGGAAGACCAATGTCAAAAATTGCAGCATGAAGTGACATCATTGAGAAAAGAATTCAACGAAAGAAGCACAACCATCAACAAACTCAAAGATAGATCCAGCTACTATGAAAATCTTGAAGCTACAATCCTCTCACTAAAAGGAGATCTTGAAGAATCAAAGAAGCAGAATACAGATCTACTCCAAGCTATTGCAAAACAAGAAAACGAAGTCACCAGCTTAAAATCTCAACTAGAATGTGCCTTCCGAGTTTGTCAAATGCAGCAGGATTTGAATGAAGAACAAGAAAAGGAGATTCTCAAACTAAGGGAACAAATGGAAGAAGGAAGGAAAGCTTAAGAAGATTTGAAAAAGCAATCTCTTGAAAAGGAAGAACAGCTTCAGGTTGAGGTAAATATCTTGAAAGGTAAACTAGAAGAAAAGGATAAGCTTTTACGATTTCAAGATAGTTCTAAAGTCTTGGATGATATTCTTAGTAGTGAAAGGTCTCCTGCTATAAAAACTGGTCTTGGTTTCCATGAATCTGTTGAAGGTGAATCTAGTTCACAAGGTGAGGCAAGGAACTCTAAAGAGAAATCTAAAGTGATCAACGAAGAAATGAAAGATCAATCTCATCATCAACCAAGAAAAGAGATTCCTCAAAGAAAATCCTTTACTCCTCCTATGAATAATGTTGAATGTTATGTATGTCATAATCTTGGACATGTTGTAGCTAGATGTAGAAGAAGAAGGGTTCAAGACCATTATGCAGAAAGATCATCACATTCAAGGTACTTTTATGGATATTGCTTTGCTTGCAATATGTTTGGTCACAAAGCTGCTGATTGTTACAGGAGGAATATGAAACATGTAAGATGTTATGCATGTAACAAGCTTGGACATATAGCTAAGGAATGCAGGAACAAAGTGTGGGCACCATATCAAAAGGAGACAATGTCATCATCACGCTTGAAGATATGGAGGAAAAAGGAAGTACAGTCAGAAAAAGGCGGCACTGCACAACGTACAGACATACCAGAATCAGAGGGAGCTGAAAGTACAAAACTTTATTGTCCTGAATCTCATATGCAAACTCCATAAAGGAAAGTTGCATATATACGCGAGTTAGTTACTGCACAGTCGCGTATATGATTGTTTGAAGAAAGGCAGTAGGGACAGATTCAAGAGAAGGATCAGTTTTGCTCTAGTTAATAATAATGATGTGTGGATATGATGGTTAGAAGTGTTTTGGTTCTAACTTGATATTGATGATGTCTTGATACTTCTTATTGATATGCATGATCAGACAGATGGCACAGGTTTAGAGGGAGCATATGGACTTAATGCATTATTGGCATTATGGTTAATAGTCCTTGGTGATGATACTTATATGGATAAATGATTCATCTTGCTATGGTTATGAGTTGTTCACATGGTTCTTGGATCAGATTTGTGGTTGATTCTCTAATGATGCTTGCATGGGAAGCACTTAGCTTGAATTCACATATTCTTGATGTTGAGTCACTCATATGCTGCTGTCGTCATATGCATAAAGATCATATATTACAGTTATGATTCCTTTCATTCTTGGCAAAAATGGATGAGGATTGTTGGCTGGATACAAGGATGATTATTCAAAGTTGCATTGTTGGAGACATGATGATAATGAGCTCTTATCTATATGATGATAGGATCGTTTCATACATATGTTGATTAATGCAGATATTCCCAATTGATGATACTTGATTCATGTAGATCTGGATGGCTATGATGTTTCTCACATAGAATGTGAAATTCTGTTGATGCGGACATACCTTGATGATTCATGCACTAATACAAGTTGCTGGTCTAGGTGCTGTTGACAGATACTATGGAGCAGATCATACAGTGTTGTTGCTGATGTTCATGTTATTTAGGTGATGTCATATCAAGACTCATGATGTAATAGTGTCATCTCTTCAGGTCATGTAACGACCTATGTTGGTTTCCCCACTATGCCTGGGATGAAGATGTAATGTATTTGGTTTTCATTTTTCTGATATATCCCCACTTGGTTGGGTGATGGATGTATATATTGAATCTTTTAGGAAGGTCATTTGTGATGTAGAACATCCTTTTGCAGACCTTGCTTACAGTCAGGGGGAGCCTGAGCATGAACAACACTATATAGCAGAGTAGACATTTCAGCTTGTTCTCAGAAAGAGCATGATCAGATTGGTGCACCATGACATACACAAAGGGGGAGCTCATTCAGAGATTTCAACAGGTACTCAGGGGGAGCTTATAATGCATTGTTGGCATTATGGAGGACGTACAGAAGGAGATCTTGGATGCTGGTCTGATTATTGCTGCAATGTATCTCTTTCATGGTCATGTATGGTGTTTGGTGGATTATGTTTCTTCTTTACAGATCTGGTTCATATTCAGGGGGAGCATGCTCTTAGGGGGAGCATAACCCTTTGCCCTTGATGTCAAAGGGGGAGAATGAGATGAAGATTTTGAGGTTGCCATCAAGTCGAAAGGGGGAGATTGTTGGCATTATGATTCTGGTATGGCTTTATGATACATATGTTGTACTTGATGGCAGCCCACTCATCTCAGATAATAAATTATAGTGTAGAGAAACGTTCACGCACTTATATGCAGAGAAAAGTTTATTTCATGTAGAGAAAAGTTCATGCACTTTTATGTAGAGAAAAGTTTATTTCATGTAGAGAAAAGTTCACGCACTTTTATGGAGAGAAAAGTTTATTTCATGAAGAGAAAATGTTCACGCACTTTCATGCAAGGAAAAGCGCGTATATGTTGGAGAACTTACCTTTGGTCCATGGTAGTTAGTCCTTGGTATTTGAACCTATGAGGAAAAGCGCGTATATGTTGGAGAACTTACCTTTGGTCCATGGTAGTTAGTCCTTGGTATTTGAACCTATGGTTTTGGACCATGGTACGCACTTTCATGCAAGGAAAAGCGCGTATATGTTGGAGAACTTACCTTTGGTCCATGGTGGTTAGTCCTTGGTATTATTGAGCCCCATGTTTTTGGGCCCCTTGTATTGGTTATCTATGGTATTGATCCATGATTTTAGGAAGAAGCTTGCCTATATAAAGCAAATGAGATCACTTGGCTAATTCATCCTTGCAATTAAATATCTTAAGATCTGAAATATTGGGTTATTTTTTGAAAGTTTGATCTAGGAAAGTGAAGTTGAAAGCGAATCTGTGAAGGCTGATCTCTCGAGCGCTGCAGCTGTGGAAGTGCGGAGGCACCACAGAAGGCACAGTGCAGAGACGCCACAGAGGCGCCACAGAAGGCGCAGTGCGGAGACGCCACAGAGGCACCACAGAAGGCGCAGTGCGGAGGCGCCACAGAAGGTGCAGTGCGGAGGCGCCACAGAAGGCGCAGTACGGAGATGCCACAGAGACGCCACAGAAGGCGCAGTGCGGAGATGCCACAGAGGCGCCACAGAAGGTGCAGTGTGGAGGCGCCACAGAAGGCACAGTGCGGAGGCGCCATAGAAGGCGCAGTGCGGAGACGCCACAGAGGCGCCACAGAAGGCGCAGTGCGGAGACGCCACAGAGGCGCCATAGAAGGCGCAGTGCGGAGGCACCACAGAAGGCACAGTGCGGAGGCTCCACAGAAGGCGCAGTGTGGAGGCGCCACAGAAGGCGCAGTGCGGAGGCACCATAGAAGGCGCAGTGCAGAGGCGCCACAGAAGGCGCAGTGCGGAGATGCCACAGAGGCGCCACATAAGGCACAGTGTGGAGGCGCCACAGAAGGTGTAGTGCAGAGGCGCCACAGAAGGCACATTGCAGAGACGCCACAGAGGCGCCATAGAAGGCGCAATGCAGAGGCACCACAGAAGGCGCAGGTGCGGTGGTCGCGACGCCACAGAAGGCGCAGTTGCGGAGGTAGTACAGATATCCGCAGATATATACCAGTGAAGTTGTGATCCCTGCTTAAAATTTGTTTTAACTGCCTTTGACTATTCTGCAGGGTTTTGGGTGCATAACTGATGTTTGGTTACTGGTATTGAGTTCAGATAACAACATGATTAATGACTTATCTTTATGTACTAGATCTGGTTGATAACTCTCATAATATCATTGTATATGTATGGATCTGGTGATTGGGTGATTCAGAAGGTTGTTTGATTATGAGCTTCAATGTTGTTGTTGGGTCCAGTATGAAAATTGGAT
Source organism: Pinus tabuliformis (assembly GCA_031772625.1). Classification (NCBI taxonomy): domain Eukaryota; kingdom Viridiplantae; phylum Streptophyta; class Pinopsida; order Pinales; family Pinaceae; genus Pinus; species Pinus tabuliformis. The sequence goes on along the minus strand of CM062813.1, from coordinate 787,940,929 downwards.
GAAAAGTGGCCTTTCAGATTATGTGTTGTGCTTCACTGTATCCAGTCTGAAAATTGATGAAACGTGGTACCTGGAGGAGAGAAGATTGTAGGCCAGTGCCTATGTACTAGTATCTAAGCTAGTACAAAAAGCTAAGGGAGATCTTTGGAGCATTGTAGCAAGTAGCAGCCTGCATACTAGTAAATGGATCGACTAGTACAAGAGCAAAGGGGGTTGTAGCTCCCGTATTGGTATAAGACTGCACCAGTACAAATATTGTAAAAGGATTTTCTTATTAAGAAGAAGATTGAGATGACTTGCAGCAGGTGGTTTTTCTCCCGCATTGGGTTTCCACCTTATATAATGGTGTTCATGTGTGTGCCTTATGTGTGATGATCTATTCTCTATTACGGCATCTGTTATCTGATAATATGGTTGATAGTGTTCTAATGCACTCATTGAAGATCAATTAACTTAATCATAAGAAGTTGTGGAAGTAGCATATTTGAATCTGATTATGGAAATGAAAAAGTTTTATTAATGTGATAATATTGATTCACCCCCCCCTCTCAGTATTATTTCCAACACTTCTTTGATACTCTCATCACACATATTATTTTATATGGATGTGAGGTTTGGTGTTGGAGTATATCTAGAGAGACATGGAGGGATTTAATGGAACCAAAATTATTTTATAACTTACAACCTCAAGATTACGGGAATACTTCCTACCTTATGCTCTTGATTGAAACAAGACTCCCTCCATTGAAAGCATGGCTTTGACTAGGTATCTTATGTATCAGAAGAACTTACATAATATCAATGCCAAGAGATTTCCTAAAATTTATTCTAACTCTATCCAAAATCCCCACCTTTGAATTAATCAAGGGAAACATAAGGATGCCCAATCTTAGATGGATCATTACGGAATAAAGGAGGAGATCATATTGTAGAATCTAGATATTATTAAAAATATTATTACTTCTAAACTTAAGGTGAAATTATGGATAAATATAGAGATATAAGCAAAAATGAAGCTACAATATTATGAGGTGATCAACCCCAACCTTGAAAACCAAAATTATCTCTTTGTCCTGACTAATGTTAAGAAGAAAATGAACATTACCAATAATAACACTAATTCACATGAGCTTTATAGTGAAATTGGACATTGGACAATTCTCGAATTCCATGGGATGAAATAGTTTGTCAACTTACGATCCTAAGAGGGTTGAAGATGGACAACACTTTCTCTTATATTTTCCATCTTATACGCTGATTTGATTTAATTTTCAATATATTTGTCACATTACCAACCTTCTTGACCTTTTAACTCAACAAAACTCTGGTGATATGAGAACACTTCTCTTCTTTTTTATCATAGAAATAAAAAGAATTATGACTATTATCTTACCTTCTTAAGGCCCAGTAGACCATATAAGTTTCAATGGACATTGATCATCATCATCATTATAAAATAAAATTGATAAGTGAGAAGAAGTATCATCCTTTCTTTAACTTAACTAATAATTCATGGCTTTGTTAATAAAAGTAAAAAATATATAAGCATTACTTAAGAAGAATTTTGTATCGTTTTAAAGAAAACGTTCATCTTATTCTAAAATAATCTCATTTTTTGGGCCATTAAGTGTGGGTGGGAGTTTTTAAGATACGAAAGAAAAAAGTTAGGAATTCAAAAACATTTTTAAGAATTTAGTCAAGGCTTATTAGTTGTGGCAAGAACTTTCCATTATAAAGGAAAATAGTATCAAAATTATAATAGTGAATTTAGAGCAATGGTGTCCCAAATTAATTTTCAATTTGTAGCTTGGTTTTTTCTTACAACGAAGCCCACAATCAGAATTGTTAGATGTTATACATAAAACTAAAATTAAATGCAATAAATAAGAAAAAAAAGCATAAGATATACTCTTAAATAATGATAAATATGAGAAAAAAAACTAAACACAAGAGAATAGAAATAAATCCTCATTATTGGTTGTTGGTAGAGATACAATAGATAAGTTTGAAGACATTTGAAAAGAGCTATGGCAAGCAATGGTTCTTTCTAAATCTTAGAAAAATCTCAAATGGTGAATTCTCTTGGCAATGTGATGCTAATTACTCAAGAAATTTTTGGTAGCATAAATTTTCTCACTTCTTATTGTTTTTGGCTCTCATTCTCCTGGTATGTTGTTGTGGCCACCAACAACCCCCCTCCTTCTTTAGTATTAGCAATAATGCTAAACAAGTGGGGACCCTTAGTAAAAAATTCAAAAAAAAAATTATAATTTTTTTTTTGTGTTATACTCCTTAAAAATACATCGCACAGAGAAGAGTAAAACATTTCTTTATGAGCACAATAAAAAACTGCGAAGAAGCGACGCAAAATTCATCGCATCGCATACATTAAGAAGCCCCCATAAATGAAGATCTTAAGAAATCTCCTAGCCGATATGTGACATCTCATATCGCAACATCGCATAAACAACACACAATAACTTAACAAATTGCAACAATCTGCGATCTGCGATCTTGCGATAAACGCGATGTTGCGATCTTGCGATAACGCGATAACGCGATTCTGTGATAAACTGATCAGGAAACTCTGCGATGACACATCTTGATAATGTGATCCGCGATGCTGCGATGCGAGTCGCAGAAATCACCCATCGCAAATTTTCCTCTGCTCAGCATCCAAGAAAAGCTGCCCCTAAACCAAAAATTAGGCACGCGCCTTAAAGGAAATTAATGAATGTACGCCAAAGTATTCATGAAGGACAGTTTTGTGTTTTTCAAAGAGTCAGTTCACTATGGGTGTCATGATTTTATACATTCGTAGAGCTTAGAGCTTTCGTGTCAAAATTTATTATCATTACTCTTTTCCTTTGCGTGAACTACAGGAATGAAAAACAGGAAACAACATGAAGCAATGTGTAAGAAGCATCTAAGGAAAAAGGGAAAGCGTCAATGCTCGGAGAATAGAGAAGAGATGTCCTCATTAACGGATACCGCATGCAACAGAAACACAGATTTTAGAGTATTACTGAACAAATGTTGATATCAATAGGCGATTCGACACTCAAGGTCAAAATCTCACAAAAGCAGCATGTTTACAAAATTCTGAAGCTTATGCCCGGTAAAGGAAAAAGCGCTAAAGGCGGACAACACACCAGAAAGGCCCGGATCAAAGAACGGAGGCAATTTTCGATGCGCGATTAGTGCCTAGCGCTAATCGCGCATCGCTAAGAAAATTGTTCAAAAAGCAAAGTCCCTAACTTGCTTAGTCATCCACGAGTCCGGAAACCAAGATAGCAAAAGCAGAAGCAATTTGAGAGTGGGTTGTTACCAAGTATATACGCAGTAAATTCACCCAGCCAGAGGATGATTCCCAAAAATATCTTCTAGTTTACTAAAAAAGTGGTGCCAGCGCTTGCCATTTCTATTTGCGTAGCTCAAGCAAAAGCAGAAAACAACCAGCCGACTCTTCCCAGGCAAATGTTGAATGCTCGCAACATTAAGGAGCAAATGCAGAAATAGTTAGGAATTAGATTCAATTTTTAGAAATACGTTTGCTTAGATAAAGGGTGGTCACTTAAACTGTATCCTAAATTTATGTAATTAAGTTATTTAGTTAGCAGTATTTAAACCCTTCTCATGGATTTAAAGAAGGGTCCAGAAATTTGTTAAAAACTTGTCCTCAGAACATGCACTTTTGCACCCTCAGAGGAGGTTTTGGTGAATGAATGGATCAAGGTTTATTGATGTTTGCATTTCATATCTGCTACTGATGTTGCACTTCTGTACTCTTGGTAGATATTAGAACAAGGAGAGATAAATCATTGTTGCTTGAAGCTTATGAGTAGGACCAATCATAAATGGTACTTTTATCTGTTGACCATTTCTGCTTATATTCTTAAAGTGATATACAGTTTTTAGTTGTTTATATGTTATTGCATGAATGTTTTAGTTACCATTTGGCACTTTTGTATGGTGGAGCCATTTATTTATGTTTGATATATGAATAGCTTATTATGCGATATGTTGTTCACAACTATTTTGCCTAACTTTTTATGCAAAGTGGTTCATCTTAATTGATTTCCATTTTTATGATAGTTGAATGATCTTTATTACCAGTTATTATTTGAAATCTCTTTAGATCGCATAATAGAAGAAATACATCCCGGGTTAGCATAGATTAGATGTGTTATTTTCATTAGATTACAATAGCATAGAATTAGATTAAAGTAGCTTATATTAGAATTCTTAGATCAACATCATCCAACTCTGCACACACACACACCCTCAGATTGGAAAACGGGTCCCATTATCCCCAGTCAGACCCACTATACCAAACAGATAAGGAGCTGCCAACCAAGGTCCGGACCAGGCGGGTATCCCCCTTGTTGTCGACCCGATTTTCGGGGCTTCAACATATGTATAGATTCAAAAGCAGCTCATGGCTCCTCCTTGGCCCATTAATGAGATGGGAGATTGGTAGGAGATAGTAACTTCCCATTTAAGGATGGAGATGCTAAAAAATGGGCAACCAATCTTGACTTGTTATCGAATTTCTGCCCATTCCTCATGATGTGATCCATAGACTATTAAGTTGTCACTTTGGTGGATTTGCATAGTTATTAAAGAAATAGTCACGTGGCCTGTGCAAAATTTCTTTGGTACATTCGTGTAGTTTCATTTTTTAAATGAACCTTTAGATAACCTTTGATATTTTAGGTTCCATGATGCTTCCAATGGAAATTATCACACATGTACATGTTGTTTTTAACGTTGAATGTACCCAACTTGTACAATTATATGTATGTATTTTCAATACTAACAATTCCCCCCTGATGTATGATATTAGGAGAAAGAATATAGCTAAAATACATCACACTTTTTTGTTCCTAACTATAAGTCAGGTTGACTTCATGAGAGATAGTGTCTTGTGATGAGAGAATTAAGGAAATCCTTACTGAGAAATAAAACAACACCATTCTAATTGATTTTTCATACAAAAAGGTATATGTATGATATGTGAATGTCCCATGTTGGTGATCATGACTCTGATCATCATATTACAAGTACATAGGAAATAATACTATAAAAAAACAAAAAAGAAGTTGATGTGTTGTATGTTGAAGTAGATAACTATTTTCTCCCTCAGGGGTGTCTCTGACAAAAGAATGTAATGGGTGCCCCCATTCATTAGTTAGAAGGCATTGTTGAAGGGAGTAAAAATTTAATGCAAGGGTGTTTGACCAGATGAAAGAATTGCAATTGTTGCATAGTATGATACACCACTGATATGAAAGTTGTGTTGTTGTCGAACATCAAAGGGACCAATGAAATCAATGGTTGATGATGTTTCTCATTATTTCACCAGAGGTCGACTTGTAATGGGGGTACAAACCAAGGTATTCCTTTGATTCCAGAAAATTAATTTCGACGTTGACATAAAAGAAATGACAAGATTTTGGAAAAATGAAGGTTCTAGGAAACCCACATGAAGCTCATACAAGCGTTGAAATATGTAAGGTATTTCAAAGGAATAATGGCTAAGGTTGAAAGTGCATAATGAACATTGGGTACTTACCAAGGTTGGAGGGTAAATGTGAGTGGCGATAGTCAAAATAAAAATCTGGCGGGGTAAACCCCTAGAGTCAGGAGGACATGAAGGGGTGGTATAAATTATTGTTCTAGATGATACTGATAAGTGGTTACAATATAATTATCTAGTGGGAAGTATTAGGGATATATGACATGAGATGAGATTGGGAAAATGGTATCTGAGGTGAAATCCAACTAAAGGCGACTAGGAACTACCGTCGAGTGATGGACACAAAAATATGGGTGGGGATTTGTTTCTTAAAAAATCTTTGTACACTTCCCAAGATAATTTAAAATTGGTTTTGCGATGTACAACCATAGAGACAGGTGCCCCAAATGTGCAATGGCCTATGTGGTGGTGTAGGGGAGTAATTGGAGAGGGTGGGGGCCTGATTGGCTAGTCCTGGTGTAAGGTAAATGAAATGGGGGATCATGCAAATGGTACAATACAATGTGGGGGTATGAGAGACGAAGTGCAGAATCTGATGGTGCATTTATGATGATTGAAAAGAAATGAGTTCCCAGGAAGGGTGGTAAGCAATGAGATGAAGAGAGAAACATGGTCATCCTTGAAGTCATGCAAGTAGATTGTTTTCAGGTGAAAAAGAGATATCCATGGATACTGAGAGTGTAAAGGTACTACTTGATGAGGAAATCCATGTAGGTGGAGAGAGTATTGACCAGTGTGAACATTTTCCAAGTCCAAGTGGAAGGTGGAAATAAACAAATTTGATAAGATAGACCTTATGGATAACTAAGGAGAAATGATATCAGGATATGTAGTGCTTCGGGGGAACATCGATCATGCCAATGAAGAATGATACTTTAAAAGTTAATCAGCTGCCCTAAGGGCCCAACTTCGTGTTGACTGACAAAGTAACTTGCAAGATTGAAACCAACATATCACATGAAAGTATCATAGAAAGATAGATTGGACATAATTCATATACAAAAACTAACAAATAAAAAACAATCCACACCTAATGAGTGTTCGATGATGCAAAAGGTGTGAATGCGTTTCATGGGAGGAAGAAAGTGAGATGATGAATGGAATCTTATGGGAACTTAGGTGCTATCATGGCCTTGAGGATATCTTCATAGAAATGAAATATACTTGAAAAGGGTGATGGGGGTGTCTTTTGGTCATGAGGAAGTGGTTGGCACATGGAAGTAATAGTGGACAGGTAGGTATGATATCGTTCTTGATTCCATAGGACCAAGAAATGAGGACAACACCTAGACAAGTTGATTCCATGTAGTCTTGGATAACACTATCTTGGCAATGGGTAAAGTGATATTGACAACATGGAATGATGAGAAGAAGGATTTAATCATTATTCCTAGGGAGGAAGAAATAAAATAGATATGGTCTTATGTATAAGCAATACTAGAGGAACTATGCATCTATAGTATGGACTTAGGGGATATGCTGGGGGAAGATTCTAAAGGTTGTGTCGACGCTATGAGAACCATGTTAGAGGAATCATCATGACTTGGGATTCATAAGGGATGAGAATCCTCACTTTCAGTGCTTTCAAGGTCCCGAGTTACAAGAATATGTTGAAATGACCTAAGGAGTAAGCATGCCGATGAAGGATGGGTACTGTCGATGCAAAGAACACATGGATGTAATGTGTGTTGATTATCATCAGATGAAATGTAATAAATGCTTTTAGGTGCATCATAAACATTAGGGGTGGGAGGAAGAGGAGGATTAACCATGATATAATGATGTAATGGAACTAACACATCCTGATATCTTAGCAGATTAGGATAATGGTGGGTGGAATCTCCATGTTGTGCGCAGATGGCACAAAGATGGTCAGTGTGTAATCTTTTTTTATGAGATGTTGTGGCCCTTTTTCCTAGGGATGGAGAAGAGAAAATGGTTGCCTAAGGGTAATGGAGAATGACATTTATCTCTTCCAATGAGGGACATTGATTAGTAGGGTGTCCTAACATGTCACATAATGTGCACAGGGGAGGTACCCTAGGAGAATATGTGCTAGCAAGGTCTTTCTTCTTGGATTTCTTCTTGTCCTTTCTTGTGGTTGCCTCTGGTGTATTTGTAAGGTTTGGTGTGCCCAAAGGTGGTAAAGCCTCTATAGGGGTGTGTGACATAACATGTTTTGTGGGCACAACTCTTGACATAATGACATGGAAGGTGGTGCCAAACACCAGATGGGCAGTGCCATAGCCATGTTTAGTAGGGTAAGAATCACCATCACTTGATATGAGATGAAATGAAGAAGGGGATATAAGAAATGGGTTTGAGTGATAGTGTATGGAAGGAATGGGGTATCACTTTTCATAACATTTTCATGTTATTATGGTGGTGACTGATTGTCCTGAGTGTGTTCATGAGAAGTGGTGTTTACTATGCATATAAGAGTCATGGAAGAAAATATTATGATAGGAGGATATCCTAGATATGTTATGAGGAGAGAAGAATGTTTAATAATTCCTAGGCCAATCTCAGTCAAGGAGGGAACCCATTTTTGTTGGGATCCTGTAAAGGGTAACCCACTATCTAGGGAGGGGGAGGTCCTCATTTCATAATGTGTTAAGTGGTTGATGGTGATGATTTTCTGGTTATCGGGGAAAGTTATAATATGGAAACTAATGATGAAATAACCTTCATTTCATACATGTAATTTCATCTAAACAAGATATTGTAATTGAGAGGGGAATCAAAGACTTCTATATCTATGTGAACAATTTATCTAGCGAGTTCAATCAGGACATTCTGAAAGAGCCCTATAGGCAACGACGGGTGACCATCATAGAGACTTAGTGTGATGCACGTGGATACTCGCTCATCAATGATACATCAATGAATAGTGAAATTACAGATGGCCACATGTATTGGGAATGCAATGAGAGATGGTAGTTGTGGTTCTAAGTTGTCCAAGTCAAAGGTGATCAATCTCAAATTTGAGGGGTAAATAACACCTAATGCATAAAGTAAGGCTTTCCATTGAGTTGGACAACTTTGAAGAACCTGCAAAGTTAATAGGAATATGGAGATTGGGCCAGATTGTTGAAAATTCTATAACTATATGTCATATTTGCATTATGTGATTTTCATCATAATGGTCCCTTGACCATCTTAGAAACAAGTTCTATGGGTGGTCACAAAATTTTCAAAGGTGGTGAAGTTGTGTTTGGTGGAAATTCCTTAGTTGTTGAGGGATTGGGTCTCGGAGGAGTTCCATAGTCTCAATGATGTGTTTGGAGTAAGAATTTTGCTCCCTACATGTATATGTTGCAATTGACGAGGTTAGTTGAATGCCCCCTGCCTTGTTCGGGTATTGTGGAGCACTAGCCTCATGTTGTGCAACAACAATTCCTTAGTGGGGAAATGGATTTTGCAACATGATTGGTAGTTGATTGGCTCTGACTTGACCCCTATCCTCCCTCATGTGATTGAACTTCGGGAGTTGGGGACATTGATGGGTGTAGTGTACATATTAATTGCAAATTGTGCAAGTCTAATTAGTCCTAAGATGATTGTTATTCCCTTGTTTTGGCACATTTTTGGGACCCTAGTTTAAATTTTGGTTCTAATTTGGGGGATTGCACCCAATTTGTGCATTTAGCTTTTGTTGGCGTTGGCTTCAATCTTGACCTTGGTTTCCTTTTTGTTTATTCTTTCCGTTCTTCTAATTATGATTTAGTTGATTCACAGTGTTGAGTTATTCAACGACTATTGCTACTGAGGGAAAGAAGGTTGTTCAAAGTTAACACCTGCATTCTAGTGGGGTGTAGTGTTAGTTTATGGAGGGATAGAAAAAGGAAAGCACATATTTTCTTGCAAGGTATTTCCATAGGTAGGTTGGGATGTAGACATTCCATCAGAGGTGCACATTGGGTATGGATTCCCTTGAATGGGAGGGTAAGGAGTACACATAAGAGGGTTGGTATAGTATCCAACTATAGGTGGTGATGGATTTGTGGATGTACCAGTGAGTTGGGGAAATGATGGTGGGTGACAATATGTATTTCCTTGGTATGGGAGAGGGCTCTGAGGTTGAGATTGTGTGATATTCCCAATCAACCAATCAGTTGTGTTAGATGCCCCCAGTTTATATTAGTTGAAAGATAGTTTTCCTAGAGCATCTAAAATAATAGAGTAGAGGTACTCTGATTGTACATAAATAAGTTAAAATTGTTGAGCTTTACTTACAGATTCTTCCTCATTTTTGGGCATAACTATGGCTACATTTTTTTCTATAATGCGAAAAATAGATTTGAGAGAAAAATATGAAATAAGGGTACCTAGGATGTCCACCTTGCAGAGACTACACCATTTTCACCACTCGTGGACATGGTCAGGAATATAGGTAGCCGAATTCTTCCAAAATTGAGTCAATACTGGGGACGATGTTTCAAAATCCTTGGGAAAGAGTATCAAGTTTCAGATTTGATTTCTGATGGTGGACATTGATTAGACACAAGAAGGCTGAACCATTCACTTGGCGACTCCATTGTCAAAGAATCCAGATTACAGAACTCTCATGGTGACTCCACTTCACACTGATCAAGGTGCTTGCTAAAGAAGATTACATAGTAGGTGGAAGACCCTATCTCTATTGAAACTTTAAAATAATCCTGGGATGAGTTTGCAGATTATCAAATTGATGATTTTTTTTAATGTTGTGTTTTATTGTTTGAAATCACACAAAATTTCATTTGAAATTAAATTTTGTTTTCTTGAGTTATTTGCTGAAAGACTTGAGAAGGATATCCAATTCTTAGATACTTAGAATCAATCTTACAATTTATAATATCCGAAATAGTTCTTTGAAAATCTTCCTTCACCAAAATGAGAGGAGATTATACTGCCCTTTGATTTTTAGATTGACAATTGTTATATTTTTGTACATGAGACTGGAATTGTACAATTTAAATCATGGTTTAAGGCTACAACTAGAAAACTCAGCCATGTTAAACTGGTAAATGAATACCTGGAGGGTCAACTAATAGATTATGTCTTTATTGATCCTATAGAAAACTACATGAATGGTTTTTTCAGCTTGAGTTTTCAACCATGTTTTCATTGTGAGAACTAGATCCATTGTCAGTTTCCATTGTTACTACATTTTCTAGCTTTAATCTTGTTGATGCACAATCAAGCAATCCACTTATTTCAACAACTACTCCACTAGCTTCATTGGAATTTTTGTGTCATTTGATTCAATAGTTTCTCAACAGTATATGGTAGGAAGGTGCTTGCTAATAAGCTTAGTACTCTGAGCATGTTTTCAGTATTTTCAGTTTCAGTTTGCAATAGATTTTTTAGTTTTTCAGTATACAATTCAGATTTTAGATTGGAAGAATGGATTTGATTCTGTTTAAGGATTAGAATAGGTGGTCAATTGGTTTTCAATTGTAGTGGTTTCATGGCAGAGCATGTTTCAGGCTTGGGATCAGCCCAATGGATAAGGCACTAGTATGCAAAATTAGAAATATGAGATTCTTTGTTGCCCCACAGGGGGGCCAGCATCCCCATTTGGAGCCACTATTAGGGTCCTATAAATTTATATGCTGAGTTGTTGTTGTACCTGATTATTTAGGTTTGATAGATGTAAATAATGATTCATTTCTGAAATTATTTCCATGAAACTGTTGATCATAAAATTTGTATCCTAAATATCTTGGCTAGTCATCATTAGTGTTGTCAACTCAAGGTAGTAGTACTAAAATTGATGCCTAATCACTTGTACTATCCCCTCATCAAAGCTTTCCCTCCCCTTTCACTTCACTCATCATATTCACTCATTCCATCTCCCCTCATTATTTCCCATCAATCACTCCTCTTACATACTCTTCCCCCCTCATCTCCTTTCCCAAACTCACTCCACATCCCTCATTTCCCAAAGGAGAAATCGAGTAGTGCATCGCAACAAAGAAAGGAGAGTGATTTTCATAGTTTCAACCCTCATCATTTCTGACTCTGCAAAGACTGCGAACACCCTGACTGTGCAAAGATTGTGTAAAGTTTCCCTGGCATCTTGGCTCCTCCTCAGCAAAATTTTTTCAAGTTTTTTGAACACCTCACCATCCACAGGTTCGTTCCTTCAAAACCCATGTTTCAGTTTTCTCTAGAATGCCCTCCTTATATGAAAACCATCAATTTTTTTTAATATGATTTCACAATGACTACGCAAAGATAGATCATCTGAGAAATTCGAATTTTCACTCTCATTTCCTGTTCGATTCTGCCTGTGCATGACCAAGCCTTCTTACATGTCTCCTAAATGTCTATTATGCCCTTTGATTTTCACAAATTTATTATTTAAAGTAAAGAAAAGTGTTTTTGCCCTTACTTTTGCTTAACACCTATTTTTGTAATCATCTTTGTTAAAAATCTTGATCCATTGACAAGGAAACCTTTTGTTTTGAACAAGTCATACCAAACTTTCCCCTATTTACACTTTTCTACCCTCATTTTTGTTCATTATGCCTTATTTTACAATTCCTTCATTGATTGATCAATGTATGCTCAATATTGGTCATATCTTCCACCTCAAGTTTCAAAACAATGACAAATCTCACCAAGTAAGATTTCTACTACAGAAAGAAAGAAAATAACAACAAAACCAATTAGAGTGGAACCTAGAAGCATATAAATGTTGACAATTGGTCCAACCATTTACTCAGCCTTTGAACAAGCATGGTGTATAGAGTTTTGCAAGAAATGGCAGGTTCATGATTTTTGTTCCCAAGTGGCAGAAAAATTTGCACAGAACCTCAAAGGAAACATGGTAAAGGTGGGAAACATAGAGTTTGAAGTGTCAAAAGAGACTATTTCTTTGGCTAATGATATCCCTTTGACAGGAGATTGTTGGTTTAAAAACATGGAGCTTGACCTTGCTTTGTATAAAACCTTCCTCAAACCTCAGTGTAAAAATAATTATGGAAGGCTTTTCCCAAGAAACTACCTCTTGAACCGATATGCCAGGTTTCTAAAGGAAATCCAAAGGTACTTTACCTATGAGGGCAGATTCAGTAGGATCTATCAATACCATATTAGGCTTCTTATGCATTTCACTAGGAGAAAGAGCCTTAACATGCCTTTCTATTTGTTTAAAAGTTTGGGTAAGATGACAAAAAAGGTGCAAACAAGAGGAGGGAAGCATGATGCTAGCTTGTTTCATTTTTCTCTCATCAAGTTGCTGGTTTTGAAGGAGCTAGAAAAGAGAGGTAGCACTTAGGAGGTCTTCATGGCAACATCAAATTTCATAAACCAGTATGACATGTCAAAGATTCAAGAGAAAAAATCCACACCTGAGGCATCTCAGGACATGCTAGAGAAAGATGATTCAGTTGAAGAGCCTACAGGACAAAGGATAACCACTAGATCACAAAAAAAGAAGAGAAAAGCAAGTGAACTCCGAAGGTAAAATTAAGGTGCATTTTTTGGGAAGATCAAGGTTCCACAAAGATCAAGAAGAAGAGGCACCACCAAGGAAGTGATAGAAGAAGACATTCCCAAGAAAGATATCAGTTCTTTTGAAAGAAATTTGACACATTAGTATGAATATCAAGAGATTGGTGATGAAGGTCAAGAATTTCAATTTGAAGAAGGGAAGTCTCGCAAACAATATGAAATAGACCTTAATATTGTTGAGTTACATTAAAGATTAGGCAAGGTTCATTACACCGTTGCCTTTCTACAAAAGGAAAACAAATAATTACAACACACAATTCGGGAGGCACAAAGAAAAAAAGAACATGAAATAGTGCCCAAATTACCATCACTTGCTGCTGAAGATAAAGGGAAATAGGTGATTGATCTAGAAGAGGTTGATGTCCTTGAAACAAAGCCTCAGAGACCAAGGACCAGAGAAATGACCAGGAAAGAACAAAGCACTAAGGACATGCCTCTACCTCAAGCACAATCTGCCATTGAAAATAAGATGTGGGAAGACTTTGAAGAGGATAAAGATTATTGGCTAGAAAGAGTGAATGACCATTTAGAAAGGCTAATGCACAAGGCCAATAGAGACATTAACCTCCATAGAAACCTAACAAGGCATTACTAAGCTAGAAATATGAGTCTTAAAGTAAGGATAACAATGATGAAGAGAAAAATCAAGAAGACCAGGAGGAAATTGAGAAATATCAAGAAATAAAAGACTGGAGGGAGAGGAAGTGACGTTGACATTTTGGCTAAGGTAGCTACTAATTAGTTTTTAGCCACATTTTCAATTTTGAGAAAGCCACTTGAAATACCTTGCCTTGAGAGCTGGAATATGGATTTTTCACAGAAAATGATAAGGGTGTTTGATGTTTTTTGAATCTAAATTGGTGTCATAAGGATGTTGTGGAGGAAAAAATACCAGCTGTTGTAGAGTTTGGTACCTTGAAGGTAGTTAGTACACAATTTTGACCATGATTGCGTTTTGACTGTGCAAACTATGAAAGGGTGTTTTTTGAAAGTTTTTTAATTTAGGAAGGTGTTTCAGAGCTACATCAAAAAAATCACACCTCTTTCCATCCATGGATTTATAAAAGTGATCAACATGCCTCTTCAAAAACCAAATTTGGCACTTGACTGCACTTTGACTGTGCAAAAATATCAGACATTTCTTTGTTTGGGTCATCATTCTGAAAACTGTTTTGTGGAAAACCAAAGATGAAGTTTGGGAAACCAAAGGAGGTTTGTGTTCCTAAGACACCGAAGCACAATAGCCTATCTCACTTTGTACACAGGTCATACATTTTGAAAGCTATTGGGGTAACTTGAAGAACCTTATTTACAATGTTTCAAAGAAAATTGACATGATAGTCAGCCTATTCATTGTCAAATATTTCGATTTTTTTGAAAGAAAAGGTGGAATATGAAGCAGTTGAGAGATGGAGGGATGTAATAGGATGTACTAGGTGAATGTATTAGCATGAAGTATCATCTATATAGTGTTTTAAAATAGTTTTGGTTTAATAAATGAAACCCCTGTTTTTCTGCATTTTAGTTTTAGGTTCATTTAACATGTCCTTTGATATTTTGAAGAGGAATTCGGCCACTTTAGTGATATTTTAGAATTCCTATTTTATGTAAGAATGAAAAAAAAATGGGATTAGTTATTAGATATTTCTGTTACTCAAGATATTTTGTAAATACTCACCTATACATCAAACTTTGATGCATTATAGGTTGGAACGTTTTGAGAAGAATGACTCATTGATGTAAAGAAACTCATAGAGCCTCATTTGATCAAACTTTAGTAATACAGTTGCAACAATTACAGGATTCTCGTTTCACTTATGTTGGTGAAGTTCATTTACCTTGTATCTTTGTCTTCAATGTTTTTATATGCTATTCATTGGTTCTGGATTATTCTAAGAAGTAAACGAACATAATTTGCTGCAAAATACACATTGTTTACGACTTAGTAATAATCTTAATGTTTTCTACTTGATGATTAGTATTAGGATTCATAACTTCTTTGGTATAATCTTATTCCCTCATCTTTTCTTCTAAATCACACCTCAACCTTAAGAATCCAACAATGGTGCCTACCCTACCTTGTAAGGTTTCCTGTAGAACCTGTCTTGATTGAACTCAACCTGTGACTCCATTGCCCAATGGATTATCTTCCTCATTTCAACCCAACTCAATTCTAAAATCCAAACATTAACTTAATAGCTAGCCTAGTATTATTCAGAAGAACATAGCTAAATCAGATAAACAGATCCCTCTCTAGAGTTGGAAGGGCTATATTCCCAAATCCCAAAGTGGTTTTGTGGTTACCTTTGTAATTATTTCATAGAATTATTAAATTACAGAGTGATAATAGTGGAAATGGTCGGGTATATGGGTAGCTGAATTTTTCCAAAATTGATTCAATAACTCCAATCCTATGTCATGGGAAATTGGGAGTTAAAAGAAGGTGGGAAACTATTTTTCCAAAGATTAAAAGGTTTCATGTGCTCCTGAACTCTCACTAACATACCACTTCGATGAAGGACTAGTGAGGGTGAATTGAAAAAGTATTAGTTGAATTGAGTGCTTGTAACAACCCTAGGTTAAAAGTTCATGTAATAAAATTAATAAAGGAAAAATAAGACCAAGTTCATGAGACACTTATTCCAAGCTGAATGTTGGGTAAATATCCTATTAGGCATCACTGGTTGTGTTTATGGCTAAGGGGAAATTGGAAAAGGAAATGGAAAAGGCATTAAAAAGGAAAAAAGGAATTTGTGGCACTTTATTTATGAAAATAAAGGAAATTAGGAGAAAAATGAGGAGAAAATTCACAGGTTGCAGGTGAGTATGAAATTGAAGGAAAATAGAGGAAAAATGAAGAAAATAGAGGCATGAATGATAAAAAGGATTCAGAGAATTAGTTTGTAGCCTTTTGTCAATTGCGTTTTGTGAAAATTTATGAATCTAGAAACATAAATCCTACTATAGTCACTGGTTTAGCATATCCTAATTGTTATTTCATTCAACAAGTTATTTAATTTCATAAACAGTGGTGAAAACACTACTGCAGACTACACTGACATACACATCATAAACTGAAACAATAAATGAGACAAACACATAAGGGACACCATTATTTTTGGACAACACGTCCCCAAAAAAAGCTATCTTTGGAAAACTGGTGCAACAGATAGAGGGTTTGTATTATTAAGAAAACATAATATGAGTACAACAAGTTGCCTCTCACACCGGTTAACCTTAAAGAGAAATCACTAAAACAAAAAATACATGCGAGGGTTTACCTCGCTCTCCAAGTCACAGCTGATCCAATGAGTGATCTGGCACTCTCCTAGAAAACACTGCGAAGTCCCCATGCAACCACTGTGTGGGACATAATCTTACATCTAGAGCACTATGTCTCCTCTTCTGATGGATCGATTTGCTAGATGAAGGCTGTTGTTTGACTCTCCCATCTCAGAACCTCAATTCTCCATCAAAATCTTAGACTACTAATGAATACTTTTCATTGCCACTACAAGAGCCCCTCCTGGACAGCATCATCTCTGCATGAACCCCTCCTAGATTGCGTAGGCCACTGTGCTTCCTTCCTAATGCTCAAGCTGCCTCTTTTCCATGTACTCTTTTGTTGGACACCTAATCCTAAAGGGGTTAGTGTGGAAGCTGAATAGGCTAAGTATTCCAAGAGACCTTGGGATGTGAAACCCAACGGTCACATGTTGTACTATAAATGTATATCTCTTGTTAATAAAAATTGTACTCTCCTGATTATCTTTCATATTGTTCTTGCTCCCATGTGTGTTTAACATGGTGTCAGAGCGGGCGATTGTTGGTCCTGTCCCAATTTGAGCTACTTGTTTTGTGGTCTCTATATATATGTCAATTCTGTGTTATTCCCCTCAGATCTGAAATAACCTGCCTCTGCCAGCACTACACATCTGTCCATACTTTCAATTTATTATAGCATTGTCATTTCCTATTTTAGCGCTGAGGCTTGACGGTGCCACTGCAAATATTCGCCACCATTGATGAAGGTCCAGCTCCTATTGAATGCGTTATGTTCGAAGTTTGAATGCGTTTGGTAACGCTGTCTAATGGTATGAGCCCGTCCAAGTTCTGGTATTGAACTGAATTTTGGTATATGTGTTGAATGGTATTGAACTGACATGGTAGCAGATGCATAAAATGGTTTCCATTTGAATGCGTATTAACGCTGTTTTAACGCTGTATATATTCAACTGCGTTGAATGGTATTGAACTGCGCTGGATTGAAATTGAAATCGTGTCGAGATCAATGGCGTGTTGCGGTGTTACGCTGTTGAATTGACATACGCTGGTTATGGAAGTTTTTAACGCTGGTTATGAACGTTTTGAATGTTATTCGCTACTGTTTCAAATAAGTTCGGACCCTGATTATGATGATCACCAAGCCGGATAGCTGTTTCCGCTGAAATCCTCTCCGGCTGTCAAAGGTACGTCACAAGATTGATGCTCACAGTGGTTTTATTGACTATAATTTTTAGAGCTTTTGAATGAAAGGTGCGGTAAAGACGCCTCAGAACAAAATCAAGGGTTTCATGTTCCTTACGCTGGGTTGATTTCTAGCCAGGGGTTCGATTCCTTTACTGTTTGGTTTCAAAGAGCGATAGCTCTTGGCGATTTGGATGTTTCCACGTCGGTCGGTAGTGGTGCATGGTAGTGGTGCATTCGGATAAATAAATTGATTTTGTAGAAAGTCGGTTTGAGAACGGTGTCTTGCTCAGGTTTCTTTGCCGTCAGCTGACTTCATATAACAAGGTCTGAAAATATTTCAGTTGAAGTGGGGAAGCATAATATTCTTTCGAAAAGTGGTGGATCTAAATAAATGAAGTCCTCTTGTTGAAAATCTGTTGGAGATCGATGCCTTGCTCTGCTTTCTGCTGCTCGAGGGCTTTAAAGCATTAAATCTGAAAAATCTTTGCTTTGAAGCGGAAAATATGGAAAAAAAAACTGCTTTGAAGCGGTAAACCTGGAAAACATACTTTGAAGCGGCATATCTGAAAAAGCTATCTTTCTTGGGACAAAACAGTTAATTCTTTTCTCTCCCTGCATGAAAGTTCTTTGGAGGGTTGTAAATTTAACCGAAGCTTAAGCCTTGGGTTGATTGTGAATGAACAACCTCGGTGGTTCACGGAGCGCTTTTAGATTGTTGTAAGATTCTTTCGATTGCTGGTGATTTAAAACATTTGCGTCGCTATTGGTCAGCTTTTGGAAATTATTGCGATTCACTCTTCGTGTAGATCGCTTTACCAGTTATTTTCTGGACAGCTGGACGAAGGCACAGATGCTGTAAACATATTCGCTGTGTTTTTGATTATTCGTTTGAGCTGTAAATTTTTGTTTATCTTGTCTTTATTTCTGGGAAATCTCCAAATGCTATATTAAATATTGTACAAAGCGTGCGAAAGGAGCAACTCTGGGAGATGTTGTGGTAATATCTCTAAGAAGAGAATATTTGAGACAAAGCTTGTAGGGTACTGTCTACGGGAGCAGTTTTACTGTTTTCTATTTTGCCAATAGGCGGCCAGACGATGAACACTAAAACGTTGGAGCGAATGAAGCGATGTGTGCATCACCGTGTCAGTGGCATGCTTGGAAATTGATTGCGTACATCCAAGTCAAAGACAACCTTTTATGATTGAAGAAGCTATATCTGAAGTTTGAATTACATATCACAGGGTGTATGATCAGACAATAAGGGATGCATTATTTGTTACATTACCTGAGGATTGAGTTGTGTTTTCAGATTTAATTGTGCTATGAAATCTCAAGGTGTCAAGGGCAAGAGGCATCCTTACTGCTATAGTAGATGCAAGTTCTTCTGGTTTGTTGATCATAAAGATCCTCCTTTTGACTTAGTTGTAAGCTTTTTTTGACATCAAGATCACTAGTTTTATTTCCAACAATTCTCTTTGCTACCAGTGGTTTTTTTAACTGTACTTGCAATAGCTGGAGGTGGAAGACCTAGTTCAGCTTTAGAAGGAACTGCTTGAGAGACATTGCTTCAATTTTTGATACTCTATAAGACTTATATTCAAGAGACAATTTTGATAAGCTAACGAAATTGGGTGCCAGAACTTCGTCTATTGTAGATGCTATTACTAAGATTATATGAATATATCAGGTGTTGAGATATAAAAGTTTTCGATAAGAACCAATTTGCATTATCTAGTTTGTTGACTCCTTGCAAATTTTGAGAAAGAAAGAATTATAGTGTTGAATGAATACTTAAGTTGCTTTCTGGTATGCTTCAAGACTTTCTTGACCTATTGTAAAGCAATTCAAGTTGATCCGGTTTTAGCATCTTCGAATTCTACTTGTTTCTTCTTGTTGCACACTCATCATTTGCTGCACATTTATAAGGATATTGCTGTGTACTGTGAGTGGGTATTACTTTTCTGCATAAAGTAGTAGTTCTGATCAGTTTTTAAGGCATAAATGGCCAGAATCAGTGAAGTATTAGAGTTCATGAAAACTCTTATACAATCCACTGTTGATGACACATTACAAATCAGCAAAGGATCTCTCTCAGAAATTCAGACATGTCTACAAAATGCACAGGAAAAGATCGATTTTTTGCAGCTTGAATCACAACTATAGCAAGAAGAGCTACATCAAAATAGACATCATTCTGAACCTGTTTCTGTTCAGAAGATTGAAACAGACTCCCATAAACATGAAGACAATAATGTTATTGTTCATTCAAATAAAGCAGCAGTTGTACATGCAGATGCAGAAACTCAGTCTGCACTTCCCAAGCCCATCATCAGACCTTGGTAACAGCTTATCCACAACAAGCACAGAACTGGTCTTGGATATGACAAGGACTTGTCCTTTCATATTCCAGACTATGCCAAGCCCATTCAGTTTTAGAGTGCTGGATTCATTCATGACAGTTCATCTGCTCTTCATGACAGTTCACCTCCAGTTGTTCCAGACTCTGCCTCTCTTCCACAACAAAAACAACAACATATTGTAAAATGCCAACACTGTGACCGAGTTGGCCATTTGAAAGATCATTGTTTTGATTTTCATCTATGTAAGCACTGTCATAAAACTAGCCATTCTTCACACAGATGCTTCAAAAACAAACATCCTGCAAGAACAAATATTCATCTTGGATGGATCGCTTCTTGGCAATGGGCATCAACAGCCAAGAAGATATTCCAAACACATGTCAGAACATGTTCTAGAGTATTGAATAGCCTTGCAGTTGAGTTTTCTCCATCTTCTCGCCTTGTATCTGACATGGGGGGAAATGATGGTCATCTACAAGCTTCAAAAGTCACATCAAGCGAGCCTGAGCCACAACCTGCCACACCAATTTTAGAGTTATAGCCAGAGACAAAGATACCCCTGAACATGCCTTCAGTTGGCAATCTGGGACACTTCCTCTAGCAGAAGACTTCAGCTTCTTGCCAGTTTTGGAAGAATTCCAGGAACAAAATTGAGAGCACTTCCTCTAGCAGAAGACTCCAGCTCCTTGCTAGTTTTGGAAGAGTTCCAGGAATTGCATCAAGCATTCCAGAGTTGTTGGTCATCCTTAAACCATCACAGGTTGAGACTTCCCTTTTCAGGTTGAAGTTCTCCCTTTTATGCGAGGTGAGGCCTCCCTTTCATGGTTGAAGGTTTCCCTCTTCAAAACAATAGGAGCACTTCCTTTAGCAGAAAACTTTAGTTTCTTGCCAGTTTTGGAAGAGTTCTGGGAACTGCACTAAGCGTTCCAGTGTTGGTGGTCATCCTTAAACCACCACCTTTTATAACAACATTTCAGAGAGAAAATTCAGCCTTGTGCTGCCATGCATTTTTGCACATTTTGTATTACAGCTCTCTTCTTGGACTCATACATAACCCTTCGGATTAAGGGGGGGAATGTTGGACACCTAATCCTAAAGGGGTTAGTGTGGAAGCTGAATAGACTAAGTAGTCCAAGAGACCTTGGGATGTGAAACCCAACGGTCACATGTTGTACTATAAATGTATATCTCTTGTTAATAAAAATTGTACTCTCCTGATTATCTTTCATATTGTTCTTGCTCCCATGTGTGTTTAACATATTTGGCTCAGAACTTCCTCTCTTATCCAAATCTCTGATTCTGCCCCTCTCACTGCAACAGATCACTTGTTTAATTTTCTCAGCAAACCTCGCCCTAGAAAAATCGAACTGACTGATCAACTTGGTGTATCTCCAACTGACCCTCAAGCCTCCTCTTATACCTTTCCTGTTAATGAATCAACGGACGAGATTAAATCCCTAATCAATGGTTGAAATTAAATTAGAATTGATCTTCGTCACTTAGAAGCTTCTAACCCATATTTTCATTTACCCATTAATATTTTTATTTTCTTAAGTTTATACTTAGGAACCCCATAAAATATTAATTATTTTAATAAAATATAATCTAGGTGGAATTTCACTAAACGATTTCTGGGTCTTGGAGATCCCATGTGTTCTATCCCCTCCAAATAATTTCGAAGCTAGAACAAATCTGATGCTACCCAAAATAAACACTCCCTCTTAGTGAGGAATGTGCTCTATCAATACTTCCTAGTAGAACTATCACACTGATCCACGACATCAGTCCTTTGTGTCGCTGATTCTTGGGCTATTGCCCTTCATCCACTGCACTAGTACATTTTGTATTACTGCCCATGACACTGACACTGTCACTGCTACATCTGTACTGCAGCTCCATCTCAAAATTATGCATCATGTTGCCCACAACACTACCACTAATAACTGTTGTGCTGCAACTCAGTTGCTAAGAAGTAAGACACTGAAAAGCCACCCAAAAGATGACATGTTGGTCAGTCTGGAAATCTCGTGATGCTGAAGCTACCTCTGCTGCTAATCTATGATGACCCTTTGATGCTACTGCGTTGCTGTTGTGTCTACTCTATGCCTCCCACACTGCTCAACACTCTACTATGTTGCTTCAGACTTTGGCACTCTAGCTCTGCCACTGTCGCTCCATCATCCCTCGCAGCAACTCACTCCCATCATTCTGCTACTGTCATTAAGGGCTCCTATAGTCGCATGTTATCCAAGAGTTTGGGCACCTAAAGGATCCTGCCCTTATGTAGACCTCCCGACTACAACTCAATGTCGCCCCACCTCTTCTCTAGAGGTGCATGAGCACTCATGACGTAATCCTCATCATCTTCCTCCTTGTCAGCTTTCTCTAGAGCAACCTTTGAGTCAAAATTCTCTTCCTTTCCCTTCTTCCGAGGGCACTAAGTGACGAAATGTCTCAGTTCCCCACATCTGAAGCATCTTACTTTGGTTATGTCTTTCTTTTTCCTCTTCTACTACCCTTTCTGTCTTGCTGATGCGAGAGCTACATCCTCCTCTTCCTCCTTCTTGGCTCTGATTCCTTTACCGCTACTTCTTGCCTTGGTTAACCATCTGATCTCTTCATGTCGAAGAGCTACCCACATCTCCTCCCAACTGGGGAGAGATGCCCTGCCCAAGATGCCCTGGACAAAGGTCTCCTACTTCAGTGACTGCATTCGTGGCAGTCTTGACCATGAATTCAGGATCTAGTGCTGACCCTACGAAGGTAAGCTAGTCTCGGATCCCTTTCAACCTAAGAAGGAAGGGATCAATTTCTTCTCCCTTCTACATCTGATAATGTCTCATTTGTTCCTCAATAAACATCTTTCGATGAACAAAAGTTCCCTCATACAAAGTGGTCAAGGCCCCCCACATTTCCCTTACTGTGTCCTTTTCAGCAATATGTGGGACCACATGATCCTTGACCTCGTCCAAGATCATGCACTGCGACTTTTCTTGAGAATCCTCATATTTCTTGAGAGGATCAACATCGACCAGAAAACTGTCCTAAAGTAATAATCCTTGATGCAATTTTTGTCCAAAACTTCTAGGATCCTGGTCTTCTAGATGACAAAGTTGGATGATTCATCCAATCTGTCCTGATCCCTTAGTCCATTTACTGTCATCTCTGCTCAAATGAGTGTCGAACAAGTTCTCTTCTCCTTCTTTCACTGCTGCACCAACAAAAATCGGATCTAGGTTTCTTTGGCACTAGAAATCCTCTAAGGAACAAGTTCCCTCTAGACTCCCTCTGAGTCCTGATTTCCTTTACGGAAATCCTTCCACCAAATAATGTCAAATCACCCCTCTCCGATCCTCCTTTGCTGCTACTCAAAAAATTAGATCTAGATTTCTTTAGCAAGAAATCTGTTAAGGTAGTGACTCCCTCTACCTTGGTTCAGTCTCATCGGACAATATTCTGCACCAAAAGAAACAACATCCCACTAGCACCTCAAATGTGATCTACACTGCTCCCTATTCCCCAACAACTGAAGAATCTCATCTCCTCAAGCTCTATGTAGTCACTGCGTGATCTAGATCAGCTCCTCCTGGCCACTGCGTCACTCCTTCTCGGTCCATAAAGATGATGTGGCTCTACGTGAGCCTGATCTGCCCCTCTCTGCTTCTACACTAACCTAAAGAGTTGACATAATCATTGTGTGGGATCCTCCCATCTATTGCGTCACCCTCTCTTGGCTCATAATGCTGATGCAGGCACTGCGTGAGACTTTGTGTCACCTCTTCTGCACTGCATCACCCTTCCTCTGTGTTTCAGACTCTGGAATAGCACTGTCACTCGGGACAATTGCCTCTCTGTAGCAAATTTTCTGGATCTCCCAATTGATGGATTTAGTGTCCTATGATCTGCAATTGCTTTGATACCATGTGAAAATTTCTAAATCTAGAAACAAAAATCCTACTGCAGTCACTGGTTTAGCATCTCCTACTTGTTATTTCATTCAACAAGTTATTTAATTTCATAAACAATGATGAAACACTACTACAGACTACATTGACATATAGATCATAAAATGAAATAATAGATGAGACAAACAAACAAGGGACACCGTTATTTTTAGACAACACATCCCCAAAAACCCAACTTGGGAAAACCAGTGCAGCAGATAGAGGGTTTGTATTATTAAGTATGCAGAATCTGAGGACAATAGGTTTCCTCTCACACTGGCTAACCTTACAAAGAAATCAAGGCAACAAGAAATACATATGAGTGTTTACCTCACTCTCCAAGCCACAACTGATCCAATGAGTGACATGACACCATCTTAGCAAACATTGCGAAGTCCCTATGCAATCACTGCGTGGGCCAGCGTCTTGCCTCTAGAGAATTCCATCTCCTCCTTTGCTGCATTTCTTTGTTGGATGAAGACTGTTGTTCAAGTCTCCCAGCTCAGAACCTCGCTTCTCCAACAAAGTCTCAGACTACTGATGAATACTCTGCACTACCACTGCAAGGGACCCTCCTGGATTGCGTCAACTATGCGTGAGCCCTCCTGGGATGCATAGGCCACTGTGTTGCCATCCTAATGCCCAAGTTGCCTATTTGCCACATACTCTTTGGCTCAAAACCTCCTCTCTGATCCAAATCTCTGCTTCTGTCCCTCTCGTTTCAATAGATCACTTGCTCGATTTTCTCAGCAAACCTTGCCCCAGAAAAATCAAACTGACTGATCAACTTGGCATATCTCCAACTGACCCTAAAGCCTCCTCTTATACTTTTCCAGTTGATGAATCAATGGTTGAGATTAAGTCCCTAATCAATGGCTAATATTAAATTAGACTTGATCTTCATCACTTAGAAGCTTCTCACCCATATATTCATTAATACCCATTAATATTTTTATTTTCCTAAGTTTAGAATTAGGAACCCCATTTAAAATATTAATTATTTTAATAAAATATAATCCTAGTGGAATTTCAACAAATTATTTTTGGGTCTGGGAGATCTCATGCGTTCTATCCCCTCCACAAAATTTTGGATCTAGAGAACATCCAATGCTACCCAAATCAACAAGTTTTAGAACTAGTCTCAAAGAGGAGAAGAGCACCAAGAGGAGAAGAAAAGCAAGCAAGCAAAGAAAGGACCAAGAAAGCAAAGAAAGGACAAGAAAAGTGGAGGAAAGAAAGGATTGAGAAAGGAAAGGTTTGATTGGGAAACTTTGGAGGGAATACTTGCAAGTAACTGGTTGCATGTATGATTTCCTAGCTGGTTTTGACATGCAGGTATATGCATGTGTATATTTTGTTTATTTTTTGTCAGTGGCATGGATTTTGTTGGGTTTTGATAGTGGGTTCAACCTTGCCTTGCCATTTTCGGATAGCCATGGTGTGATGGGATCTATTTTTGGTTTGAGCTTTGGATTGTCGGAAGGTTTTGGATATAGATGAGATGGTCTAAGGAAAATCCCAAGGTTTGGGGGTGGAGATGATTTTCTTCAGGAAGCCCTCAAGAGGTGGGTGGATAAGGTAGGAAAATTCCTCAAGGGATGGTGAAGGAATTCTGAGGCATCCAAGCTTGGTTTGGTTTTGTGATCTTGGGACCAGTTTAGGTGAGTGAGATCACAGTATGGTGAGGGTGGAGGTGGTTTAACCTCCAGATTCCCTTGGTTGTTTATGGATTGTTTTATCCCATGAGATTCCACATTCATGCTTGGAATATGGCACAGGGGTGGTTGGATGAAAGAAATATTTGGTTCAACTCAATCTATGGTTAGGTAATACGTGTAAGTGCCTAACTTGGTTGGATTTTGCACATGGTTAATAAGAGATAAGTTTCTCTTGTCTTTAATGAGTAATTATACTTTTTATTATGTGGCTTTAATGGTTTTTCTATCATTGTTATATATCTGGTTATATGTTAGTTATAATCATGATTTTATGGCAGACTCAAGTTATGGCTCTTATCATGTTTTTAATTATGAATGTATGGTTAATGAATGCATGACCTAAGTGGTGTTATGATAGATATTGTGAGGAGGCATTGATCCTTCTTGTTAAACCTCATATACGTTTCAGATCTTTGTGTTCATATATGCATTCATGACCTGTAGGTTACATGTTTACCATGTGTTAGATGGAATTCCAGTCCTGGTTGGGAGAGGTCAAGTCAAGTCCTAGTTCAAGTTTTGGTTTAGAACCTTTGTCTCTATGTTATTTATCAATTCTAGAAATTTCATTGAGTTATGGGCAGAGGCTTGAGCCTTGGCACTAAAAAAGTCGATCAAAATTTGAGGTTGTTTGCATAGGTATGACTAGAAAAGTCCCCAATCTCTGGGAAGTAGACCTGTGGAAGTGACTGGAGGGTTCCAACCTCTTGAAGGGCTTGGCAATGGAGCGACTGAGGCTCTAGGTTAGTGAAAAATAAAGGTGACTCAGGGGTTGGACACCTGAAAGGGTTGGGTTGCTCTTGGAGGTCTTGTAGCACCTGAGGAAAGTTAGTAAGGTCTTAAGTTGTTGACTTTGTTTCCTTAAGGTCATATAGGAGGTTGAGTCTTATCAAAGTAACCCCTCAGCTCATGTTTACCCTGAACAAGCCAGTTAAATGGGTAGATATGAGACGAGGTGATGTTACAACAGGAATACCATAAGTGAAAAGACATGACATCTTCAGTTAGGTATTATCTTTGTTTACCTTCGAGCTTTGGAATATCTGAAGCTAACTTGGTTAGCATGGTCAACCATGTAGCGTCATGGGCTATGGGGTCATTTGTCAGTTCAACAAATCCAATGGGTTAAGTGAATCTACGATGGAATAATGCATGTGGTGTTGGCCATTATGGAATGACCTAGTTGAGATGTAGTAGTATTATCTTAAGATGAATATGTTCCTAAGAAAGTAGCACCAAGGATGGATGAGCCTAACAAAGTAGGAGAAATTTGTGATCCTGAAGTGGAAGGTCAAGTAAGAGATGGTTCTGTTATCACTCCTTGGGATATCCAAGGCTAAGGAAGAATCCAACTGAGGTAACCACAAACCAATCTTTTGACTTTGTAGCTAGCCCTACCAAGTTTAGGAGGGCTCTCTCCAAAGATCACAACCAAGAGGACTGGATGGATTAGGGTTTTAGGCTAGATATAGTAGTTCAGGGTTTGTTTGATTTGATTTGG
The DNA here is from genome assembly GCA_031772625.1 of Pinus tabuliformis. Lineage (NCBI taxonomy): Eukaryota > Viridiplantae > Streptophyta > Pinopsida > Pinales > Pinaceae > Pinus > Pinus tabuliformis. The sequence goes on along the minus strand of CM062813.1, from coordinate 787,913,891 downwards.
TTGGGCAGTCACTGGATGAGTGAATTAGGTCAGAGAGTGAACTAGGTAAGGGCAAAAGAGAATCAAAATTGTAGACATCTAATGGGGCAAGGTAGGAAAGTTACTTTAACACTTTGTAGTATAGTTATGAGATGGTTTAGACTAGTGAGATGCTAAAAAGAGCATGATGATCATGAATTCTTTTTAAACTGAAGAAATTAACACATTATGATGATTTTCCCAAAACAAAGCATAGGAGATGTATTCTGCTTATCACACCTTGAAAATCAAACATACTTAGAGTGAAATGAATCATTAGAGGTACAAAACATTCATACATATGAAACTGAAGAAGAAACAATATCAAAATACCATGCCACAGGAATCCCACCAAAATAGCTGCAACTCATCCAATATATTCCATGCCAAAGTCTAAAACACTAATACAATATCCAATGGAGTCCAACCTGTAGAATGACTGAGAAATTACATAATATAGGCATCAAACCAACTCATCCTAGCCTCAGGGGTCGAATCCATGAGAGGCCATTTACCTAATGTATTTACCCTAGATAACAATAAAAATATAATAATTACATCATCCTTATCAATTACATCAGTAAAACATTTATTTCCCAAAGGTAAAAAATAATTTGGAGAGAAACAGTGAAAATCTGGGCTGACTGTTAAACGTGCAGCGCTAGTGTCAAACACATAGTGCCACTGTCAAATGCATAGTGTCATGTTTAGACCCACTTTTTCCTACCTTCATGGTGTCCAAATTAAGCCCAGGATAGCTCGTTGGAAATCTTATCCTGTCTAGTTTCCAGATCTACCTTTATTTTGAAAAATGGGCTTGAGTTGACCCTCCAAAAATGGATTCTCCCAAGACTGGTCAAATGCACAGTGCCTGGTCCAAAAATGAGGCAGAAACATGATTGTTTGGTAGTTTTTTGCCTTTTTCACCTGCCAGGTTTGCATTTTAGGGCTGGAAACATGGTTTTCCTAGATGTCTTGCTCCTTTTGCATCCATTGGTGGCTTCCATTCTATTATGTTCCTATACCAATAGGTGTCATATATCATGATTGACTTGTTTAGCTCTAAAATATGTACATACCTTTTATTGTTGCAAATGTTTTCCATATTTGTAAAAAAATAAAAAAAATAAAAAATGTAAAGAGGGTATGCCCTAAAAGAAAAATCAAAGGGAAAAAAGAACAAAGAAAAGGTCAAAAAATGAAAGAAAATGAACCCCAAGAAAAAGAAAAAAGACCATGAAAGTGTGAAAGTCCAAATGCCACTGCTATTTCACTTTCTGTATAAAGATTGTGTGCAGCTTGTTACTTGTGCCACAATCCATGGTAACCAAATAGTTTAATCTTGGTTATTCCATGTTTTGAATTTCATGTTTATAGATATAGAGAATAAAATCTGACCAAACTGTTTAATCTGGGCAGATAAGTAGATAGGTAGAGTGAATGAAAGGATGCTCAATAGTTTAATCTGAGCCCTTGGATGTAATAAGGTTAGACTTAGATAGATTTCCATTGTAAAAGAAAATAAAAGTTTGATAAGGGTTTGCCAGTTTAAGTGCACCCTAATAAAAGAAGTAAAAATGGTAGGATGTGTAGGTGGGTAAGTAGATGATTGGTTGCAAAATTATGTATGATGAATGGTTAACTTAAAAGCTCAAATCTTTTTCTTTCATCACTTTGACAAAGTATGGATGACAATGAAGACATTTACATCAGAGACAAAAGTCAAACTAATTAACCTCCCCACTCATTTTTCCCTAAATTTTACTAATTTCGCATAAATACTAAAAGCACCAACAACCTGGAAGTTAAAGGGGCTCAGAGCATTTCTCTGACTTCTGGAGGGACTGGACCCTCGGCCCAATAACTTGTAAGGCATAAGTGCTAAAACCCCTTCATAATTCATTCATCTCCTTCAAATGATTTTCCTAAGTAAAATCACTATTTTACTTAGGAAAAATAAAGGTTCCTTATAAGACCCCCCAAACACATTTTAGCCTAGTCATGATGTTGGATGATGAATGTATTTTCGGAAACATTTACTTAGCAATTTTTCCTTTCCATATTCATATTAATTTTTAATTTTTTTATTATTATTTAACTCCCAAAAGCAAAAACCCTTTCCCATATTAATTAATTAAAATCCCAAAATAAGTAAATACCCCTCCCGATGGTTTGAAAATAAACCATAATAACATTAACTGAGTTGGATTAATTAATCAAATCGTGATTAATTAAGAGCCAGACCCCCAACGCATTAAAAAGGGATTAATTAATCACTTAGATTAATTAATAACCTCTCCGCTAATCATATCAACCCCGATGTAATTAAAGTCATTTTAATTATAAATGGGCCCCTCCATTAACTCCCCGCCACTTCCCGCTGCCGACTACCGTCCGATCAACCTCCCCACATCCAACGGCTCTCGCCCATATCATATAAACCTTTGGGCCAAACGTTAACCGCCCAATATGAGTAGTTTTGACTTTTCGCTGGTACTACGTGTCACTCGATCTATGGCATCGCGTGACCCTCTGCCAAAACCACCAACCTCCCAAAGGCAATGCGACGAAAACCATTACCGCTCCCATTTACCACCTCCACTAAACGATAAAGTTTCCCATCAATCAGTTTCCTCCAACTGTCATTTTCATTCACCTCCCAAAAATCATTGAGTTTGTGCATAAAAACAAAAATGTTCATTATTTTCCCTTTTTCTAAGAAGGCAACTTCTACCTTCCATGAACGCACAGAGTATGTCCAGTCCAGCAACTGACTTCTAATCGTCAACCGCCAACAGTTGTTGAACTCCAGACCACTGCGAACCACTGTGCACACCCTGAAAATCCTTCACTATAACCATTTGTCTAGAAAGTTGACCAAAAACAGGTATTTACTGCAGTTCCCTCTCAGAAACCTTGTTTTGTACTGAACTTCCACTAAATTAATTTAAAACCAAATTATTCAATAGAATTAAGCTATTTTCTTAGTCCCCGGCTTCCCCAAGCACCTGTTTTTCCTAAAATTCCTTGAAAACCCCCAACTTTCTTCCTTGAAAACACAAGAACCAAGGATGGAAGCTCGTGTTGCCCTAAATGTTGCTCGAATCACCACTCCCCATAGGGATTTGGACTACCTCCCCTTGGTCGATAAAGATTTTCAAATAAAAGACCTTACTTTGATGATAGCCCCTTGAAATTCTACTGTAGGTATTGAGACAATTACCTGAACCACTCTCATAACATAGGTCTTTGGGAATCAAATCTACCGAAGTACCAATTCCCTTCCGTTCACATTTTCCTAGATATTTTCCACTAATGCCATGCAAATTACAACCCCAATCTAATAGTTGTCATGTCCCTGGACCAAAGAATCCTTTTCACCATTACAGCCGAATCTATTAATGAGATGTTGCAATTACAGCCTGACCAAAACCTCACTCCCCTTTCCATTGTAGAATTACTTGAGAAATCTACCAAGATGTCTAGTTCTGAAATTAGCAGAGTTTGTCAGACTTTCATTGATAAGAAGCACATGCCAAAAGACCCCCCTCCCTACATGTCATGTTTTTTCACTGATTTGGGCAAAGATATTGTTACCATGATTGCCTGCATTATGGGTTTCACCACCAGTGAGTATGTAGATGAATTGACCTTAGCCTTCATGACTATTTTTACCCCTGGTCAACCTCCTGCAACTAAATTTGACTATGCCACATTCATTGCAGACAAGATACATGACCAATTCATGAGATTAGAGAATGAGAGAGTCTTTAAATATTCCACAGTCTTGTATCAACTTTTTCTTTAATACCAGTCTGATAAATTCCCTTTCTTTGTCCAAAAACTTGATACCAAATGGAATCCCAGGTCTATTGTCTTCTGGACTTCAATTTTCCACTATTCAGCTTCTTCCCCTTATTCTTATACATATTTTATTGATCAGTTTGTCCATCCTGTAAGTACCATGTTGATAGGAATTCCCCCTCCTAGAATCAGTGATGATATCAAAAGAATCCTTCAATTGTCCAAGCAATACAGGGTTGGTGACTGGTACTTATACCAGAACCATACCGAGATCAGAGTTTACGGGTGTGAATTTCCTCCCTACAAATTGCCCACATATGTCCCCATGAGATTATTTGCCTTGGAGTACTATAGGAAAATGATAAACTCTGATGAAATCCACTTTATGAAAGCTAAGAAGAAAGCTCAGTTTAGGATAAAGGATCACTTAGGACCTTTTGTTTGCAACAACAGAAAGGCAGGGAAAACAACAAAAGAAATCCTTGAAAGAATGAGACTAAAAAAGAGTTTCATTTGGCCTTATGATCCAAACAGCTTCATCAGTGACAAAAGACAAAAGCATAAGTTGTCCCCCTACATTCATCATAGAATTCCAGAGATAGAACAATATGAAAATCAAGATGAATGGGTGGAGGGAACACTTATAGAACCAGATATCACACAAGTTGAAGTAGAGAATGTTATGAAAGATTTAGAAAAAAGACTTGATCTGGATTCTTTTGGACAGGTGCCTGCAAAATCTTCACAGAGACCAACACATGAGCCAAGTGCACAGTCATCAGGACAACCATAGATTTCAAAACTGAGGAAAGATTCAGGGTCACAGAGCATTTCTGAGGAATTGACCCAAACTGAAACAAACATGGGCAATCCTCCACTATTGCACACTCCTTTAATGAGGAACGAAAACAAAAAAGAAGCAGGAGTGAGGCTAGTCCCTCAATAGTGCCATTAGACCAGGTATATGTCAAAAGGAAAAGATTGAATCCTCTGTCTGAGTAGGAGTATGAAGAAACCAGAAGTGACACAGTATAGACCACAATAGCAGGAGAGACACCATCTGCTTCTCAAACTTAGATACTAAGCAGGTAACCAAGTGTGGAAGTGTCATCATTCAGAGTAGCATCAGAGCAAAGCCAGGATTTGAAGGAAAGATACAAAGAAATCAAGACTAGGAATGAGCAGCTCAAAGCTCAAACCTATGCCAAATATATGAAGATGGCTCCCACAAATCAGACAAGGTTGATGTTAGCTTTTGAAATCAAAGAGGGAAAAATGCAGATGAGCTTCTTGAAGCCAACGGTACAACAACCATAGTCCATGGTTGATTACTTGAAGACCAATTTTGAATTTCTTGCTAAATACATCCACCCAATTGATCAAATTGAGCTCCACAAGCATACGGGTGAGATGGTCTACTCCACTTTAACCAGTAAATCCATCATTGCACATCAGTTGCAAAATTCTTTGAGCAATACTACAACACAATTACAACTAGAAAAAGCCTCTTATTAGGCTAAGGACACTAGAATAAAGTCATTGGAAGACCTAGTGATTGAGTTGGGTCATAATCCCAAAGATGTTAAGGCAGCTGAGAGTTTGATAAAAAAGAAAAATGAAGATATTGTTGCACTCAGAAAACAACTCAACTTCCCTCCCCTCATACATCCACAAACTGCAGAAGTCATTGAGAAACATAATGAGGAGGAACTTGTGGACTTGGTCCTTAAGTTAAAAAAACAGCTGAAAGAAACATAACAAGAATTAGAAAAAGATTTGCAGTATAAAGAGGGTGAGTCGACCACCATGCCTCAGACTGCAATACCCATGGTTTCTGCAGTAGTGCCATCTACTATTGCGGCAACTTTGGCACCCAACGTTCCCCTAACAATAGCTCTTCCAGTAACAACAACAACAGGCACTTCTAAAACAACAACAACTTCAACACAAAAAACAGAGGACTTAATCAAGTCCATGGAAGAAATGAAAATCCAAGCAACTGAGATAAAAAAATTAAAAGAAAAGTTTACTAGCTTGGAGTAAAATTATGAGATATCACAGATTAACTACACTGAAGAAGGAAGAAAGAACAGAAGGATGACTGATAGAATAAAAAATTTAGAGAAGGACTTAACATTTGAAAAGCCCTTAAGAGATATCAGAGAGATCTTATGTACCAATATCATTAATTCCATTAATGATATTTGGTCTTCTATTCAGATAATCTTTGAACAAATTGATTTAATGAAGCTAGCTATAGAGGCTATACAAAAGACCAGAGAAGAATTGGGAGAGAAACCTGAAGAGGCAATCCAATTAATCAATTTCTTAAATAGCCAGAGCAGGGAAGAACTGGAACAAAAGGATATAGAAGACCGGACTGGTACCATCCTTGAAATCAAGAGAGTTCTGACCAAAAAGAACTTGATTCTTAACCTAGAAAGAAGATGTCAAAGTATCCAAGAAGACATTGATGAGTTTATGAAAAAATATAACATTTTGAGAGAGAAAGGACTTCCAAATTTATTGGTCATAAACGACAAGCTGATGAAACATGAAGACTACATTGACATACTGCACCAACAAGCTAGAAATCAAGCCAGCTCTTCAACAGTAAAAGCACTACCCACAGGAAAAGTGTTATATGATGGCTTAGAAAACCTTTTCTATATTGAGCATGAAGTGAAACACTTGTTCACAGCTCAACCCAATTTTGCAAAGCACACTGAGGCTGATAAAATATACAAAAAATTGATCAGGATGAAGATACTTAATGAAGACTAGTGGGCTGATATGCTCGTAATCTTGTAAGTTACTGTGGTAACTCTAAGGTAAAAGAAAATATTCACTGAGGTAAAGTTTGGTAAAAAGGTAAAGAGTATCAGTAAACAGGTAAAGAGTATCAATAGGGAAAGTAAACAAGAATCTAGCACACAATTACCAAAGAAACAATAAGAGGCAAATTCGAGCTTCAACCTCCAGCTCTTCCATGAATAAAGTGACAACAACAATCAATTTTACAACTGTCTCTATAATTTTGTAAAAGATATTTTGTATTCCCTAGAATAAATCTCATGTATTTATGAGATATTTTGATGTAATTTTTGTATAAATACTTCTCCATTCGAAGTATTGATGGTGGATTCTATAACATCTCTGTAAGTCTATGTTGTAAAGTTAAGAAAGTTGTTGTAATCAAATCTGGATTTTTGCTGGAAAAGGAATGAATGTTGAGGACATTTCATTAGATTCTCGTGCAATCTAATTGCAAATAAGTATTCTATCCTTGCGATTTTATGTGTTTTTTGTATGTTTTAATGTTTCATACATCTGAAATCTAAATGGTAAAATAGTCAAAGTATATCAGAATTAGCTTTATTGCTCTCTGCTATCAACAGTCTACCATTTACATGTTTTCTTCTAAACTATTTTTATAAAGGAATTCTTAATTCCTCATCTATCCCTGTAGTTTTTTCTAATAAGTCCCTGGTATGGGATTCTTAATTGGCTTATGTTGGTTGACCTATCTTCCTTTCCTCTTTCTAATCCTAACTTTAGGATTCTTTATTGCCCTCTTGTTTCGAGCAGAAAAATCATCCATTCAAGCCCCAAATTTTGTTTTTACTCTGTTATCTCGCCTGTTGAAATCCTCCCTCAACAATTTGACTTAGGCCCAATGGCCTAAAATCCTAGTTTGCCCATTTGTTTCAAAACTCGACCATTCCCAAACAAAACAACCTCCTTGAACATTTATAACTAGCCTAAAATCTTTTCAAACAAAGCTAAATCATAAAGAGAGAGCCCTCTCTGAGTACAGATTGGCTAGATTCTGTACTTAAAAGATTGGTTTGTGGTTAACTCAGATCCTTTCCTCCTTCAAATAAATTTAGAGGAAACTCTGAGTGATAACATAGTGGCAACCATATTGTGGAGACCAAATCCTCAGTTAAATAAACCTTTGAGAAACATAAAGTTTGTGTTTAAAGAATCTCAAAGCATTATTTTGAAGTTATTTTGAATTTATTTTGAAAATATATAAAATAATAGCATTGAAAAGCTTGAAATTTGACTTCAGGAAGAACTCATTACACTAGGGCTAACCCCGATCCAAATCCTCCCCTTGTGTTTGAAAAATCCATACCTAATTCCAAGAATCATTAGAATGCAAGAAAGTTCATTAAGTCCTAGACCTTTGTTCAGATCACATTCATGTCTTGTTGAGTGGGTTTTCCTTGGATATATTCCTTTTGAAAAACACTTTGAACTCTCTTTTTTTAGAACCACATTTGACAGTGAACTATTGGACATAGTCCAAGATCTAGAATTCCTCAAAGAACTTGAAACCCAATGAGCCAATTTGTCAATTGATTGATATCTATAGAATTCCACTTAGTCATCTCTTACCACAGATAGAACACCTGAACTTTCTGAGACTACTTCTCTTTCTGCTAGTTCATCATTATTCCCTCACTCATCTGAAATCCATTCCACTCCTCCCTTCATCCCTTCACTCTCTCTTCAATCAATCATCAATCAACATCCTACCACTACTTCTAGTTCTTCTTCCACAACCTAGACACCTCCGGTTACCCAAACTCTAGCCCAACCTACAATCATGGCCAATAGATATGCTCCCCTTGTGTTGCCTGCTGCCCCAGGTGCTATGCCACAGGATTATCAGAGTAAAATTACTACTTTTGATGGCACTGGGACCTACACAACTCAACAGCATACTAGGAAAATGACAGACTACTTTGAACTTCATGAGATTGACACAGCAGATGTCCAAATGAGAATTTTCGTTCAAAGTCTAGCTGGAGAAGTTAGAACCTGGTTTAGATCTTTAGCTCCCCAAAGCATAGACAGTTTAAGAATCCTTTACCAACAATTCCTGAATAGGTGGGAGAAAAAGAAGGACCCCCTTCAGATTTTATCTGAATATGAAAACCTTAAAAGAGGGCCTCATGAAACTGTTCAAGACTATTGCACTAGGTTCAATAGTGTTTATAGTGCCATTCCAGTTGACCTTAGGCCCCCACCTGGTTTAGCCCTGATCAAATTTCCTGATGGATTTGATTCAGATATGGCTTTCCAGTTAAGAGAAAGGAACCCTCCCTCTTTGGAAGAAATGCAAAGCGTAGTTGTAAGTGTTGAGGCTAACCTACTTTCTAAAAGAGCTAAAGCTAGAAACGAGAGAAGAATACCTACAAAAGATGAAAGTTCACCCTTTGAACAAAAGGTTGATGCTATTGTTAAAGGAATGGACAAATTATTTGACAGAGTTGACATAATTCAAAGGAAATCTCCTTGGGATGGCCAACAGGCTAATTCAGGGAGAAATCCTAATTTTAGAAAAAATCATAATCAAAAAACTCGTAAGAATATTCCTGACCAGAACGTCAGACCACCTTTCTAGGAGAATTATGCCAAAGCCTCTCAATCAAAAGACCTTGAGCAAGACACTCAGATAAATTTAATGGGTCTAGATGGTGAGGAAGATGTATTCCTAACTCAATATGACCAAGAGTCCCATGTGCTGCAACAATTTAAAACCCAAACAGGAGAGTCATTTGACTTCAGACAGGGATATGACTCTGCTATTTTTGAAGTACATAAGAAGTATAATTTAAGAAGTAGAAAAAGTACTAATAAACCTGAAACAAACCAGAAAATAGCTCCTAATCAACCTAAGAAGGGTAAAATAGTTCCAATAACAAAAACACCTCAGAACCATTCAAGAACAAATCAAAATCCCTCTATCCCCACCATAGAAGATGTGTCTGATAACTAGCCCAGTAATGAACAACCTTCCACTTCACTTCCCTCCAAGGAAACAGTGGAAGAGCCTCAAAAGATCGCATCAAAAAAATCAGCAAAGGATGTTCCAAATCCTGAAATAGAAGAAAACGTAGAAAACATTTTTGCCAGAAACCCAAAGGTTCAAACTGACAAAACAACCCTGCCCTTTAATCTAGGAGCAGAGGTAGCCAAGCTTAAAATTTCAGTTCCTTTGATAGAACTGGTGAAACATGATGTTTACATGTCTCAAATAAGCAAATCATTAAATATCATTGAAAATGAAGATTCTGTAAATCTCTTTGATGACCAACCTGAGTTGATTTTTAGCCTTGAAGTAAATGGGAAACCACTGGAAGGAGGGATACCACCTTTCTATGTCAGTCTCAATATCCATGATAAGGTTTTGCATAATGCCATGTTTGACTCTGGTGCTTCTCACAACCTCATGCCTAAGTCTGTTATGGAGAAAATCAACCTAGACATCACTAGGCCCTATAGGGATTTAATTTCCTTTGATTCCAGTCAAGTGAGGTGTTTAGGTCTTATAAAGGACTTATGTGTTTCATTGGTTCAATACCCTGCTAAAACTATACTTATGGACATAGTGGTAGTAGACATTCCACCCAAGTATGGCATGCTGTTGTCCAGATCTTGGGGTGCCAAACTTCAGGGGTCTCTACAATTAGACATGTCATATGCTACCATATCTATTTTTGGACAACCAAAGAAGTTATATAGAGAAACTTTAATGAAGTATGTAGTGAGTAGTCAATAGAATCCTCAAAACTTTCCCATTTACTTAGTACATTATGATATGGATTCCTTTATTCTCTATAATGTTGAAACTGATCCAAAAGATATTCCAAATGGTATAGCAGTAGAACCAAAAGAAATTAAAGAATCTCAATACATAGTAATAGAACCAAAAGAAATTGAAAAAGAGAGGTCAATTCTTGAAATTCAAGAGATATCAAATGATAACAAAAATCCAGATACCCTAGTTAAGAAAGACTACACTACCCCAGATACAAATTATGAACATGAAATTTTATGGCATTTAGAATTTGAAGGTTCAGTAAACAAATTAGGTGTAGGGGCAGGTGTATGGGTCTATAACTTAGAGAATGATCATGTGGAAGGACATGCCTATAGGTTGAATTTTAAATGTACAAACAATATGGCAGAATATGAAGCACTCTTGCTAGGCCTCAAGTTAGTCAAAAGATTAGAAGCCATAAGGGTATCAATCATGGGAGATTCTGAATTGATAGTTAAATAGATAAAAGGAGTTTACATAACTAGAGATCCTAGATTAGGACATTACAGAGGTACAATCATAGAAATCCTTAATACTTTCTTAGAAACCGAGCTTGCAACTATTCCTAGAAAACACAACATGCAAGCTCATAGCCTGGCTATGTTTGCAAGTACCTGCAAATTGCCTTTCCAGCCCAATCACCAGTATACTGCTGAGATTAGGCACAGGCCAACCATACCAGATAATCTTAATAACTAGCAAGTTTTTGAAAACGATAAGTAGATTAATCATTTTCTAACATTAGATGAAGAATTTTCTAGCATTAACATAGATGTAGACTTAGTTTCAGATTTTGATCACACTAATGAGTTAGACATTAACAAATTGGAAGAAAACTCAATAAAAATGCTTCACCCTACTAAATTCATGAAAACCGATATTCAGGGTTTAAAGCAAATGGATATTGATGAAATAATTGATGATGAAACTGACGTTATAAATCTCAAAGATAATCAATTACCGAAGGGATTCACTCCTTTGGAGGACCTATTTGACTCTAACAATATTCCTAAAAAGCCTAAGATGGAGCCCTTGAAAGCAGACATTGAAGAATGCAACATAGGAACTCAAGAGAATCCTAAACTGATAAAATTTTCCAAATCATTACCCCTTGATGAAAAACTAAAATTTATTGAGCTGATGAAAGAATTCCAGGATGTTTTTGCCTGGAGTTATGAAGACTTAAAATCCGATGATACTAGTATTATTCAACACACTATCCCTTTAAAAGAAGATCAAAAACCTTTTAGGCCGATGCTAAGAAGAATTAATCCTGTTTTATTACCTTCCATTGAAAAAGAGATCAAACGAAAGTATGAAGCAGGAATCATTGCTCCCATTAGGTTTTCAGATTGGGTGTCTAATCTTGTCCCTACAGGAAAGAAAAAAGGAGAAATCAGACTATGTGTTGACCTTATAAATTTGAACAAAGTCTCACTCAAAGACAACTATCCCTTACCTAAAATGGATCACATACTGCAAAGGGTAGTAGGTTCTATAAGGATTTCACTTTTAGATGGATTCTTAGGTTACAACCAAATTTTAGTCCATCCTGATGATAACGAAAAAACTGCATTCACAACACCATGGGGCACCTTCATGTATGTCAAAATGCCCTTTGGATTGAGAAATGCAGGGGCCACCTTTCAATGGGAAATGGATATTGCCTTTGCAAAGGAAATCCATGATTTCCTAGTTATATACCTTGATGATATAACAATCTTTTCAAAGTCAGATCAACAACACCTGGATCATCTCAGGCAAGTTTTTCTTAATTGCAGAAAATTTGGCATTTCTCTCAACCCAAAGAAATCTTTATTTGGTTTGGAATAAGGAAAACTATTAGGCCACATTATCTCTAAAGATGGAATCTGAATTGATCCAACTAGGATTGAAGCTATTTTGCAAATACCTCACCCAAGAAACATTAAAGAACTTTAGGCATTTTTAGGAAAAATAATTTTTTTAAGAAGGTTCATCTCTAACTTAGTTGAACTAATTAGATTATTGAATAACATGTTGAAAAAATATTCGACTATTAAGTGGACAATAGAGGCTAAAAAATCATTCGAAGAAATAAAATTAGCCTTAACTCAAACACCAGTCCTCACAAGCCCAAAATTTGACAGAGACTTCATTATATTTTCCTTTGCATCAGAACACACCATAGCTAGATTTTTACTACAAAAGGATGATCAAGGATGTGAAAAACCAATAGCCTTTTCTAGTAAATCTCTTAGAGATGTCTCATTAAAGTATAAGATAATGGAGAAACAAGCTTTTGCTTTGGTAAAGGCTATTAAAGATTTCAGAGTATATATTTTGTATTCTCATGTAGTAGCTTATGTTCCAAATGTTGTAGTAAAAGATATCCTGACACATGATGGAGTTGATGGCAAGAGGGGAAAATGGATAGCTACTATTTTATAATATGATATAGAGATAAAACCTACCAAGTTAATTAAAGGCCAGGGGTTGGCTAAACTCATGGTAGAAACAAATTTCCAAGCCCTAGACATAAATCTGATTGCAAAACTGGATAACGAACAGGAGATGGCGACTCCACAGATTAGCCAGCCTTTTCTAGATCCCCCTGGTATTCTGATATTATATATGTTCTACAAAACCTGCAGGCTCCTCCAGGGTTATCCAAAACTAAGAGTAGGTTTTTGAAAATGAAATCTTCGAAATTTTGCATTATGGACAATACTTTATTTTGGAAAAATCATGAAGTCGTTTTGTTAAACTATTTATTGAAAGAAGAATCTCATAAAATACTCCAAGAATTTCATGCAGGGGATTGTGGTGGGCATCTCTACTAGAAGTCAACTGCTGACAAAATTCTAAGAGTTGGATTTACTGGTCAACCTTGTTTTCAGATGTTAAAAAATTTGTAACTTCCTACCACAAGTGTCAGATCTTTGAAGGAAAAAGAAAACTTTTGCCTTTGCCTTTGAAACCTATATCCACTGAAAAACCTTTTCAACAATGGGGTCTTGACTTCATTGGAGAAATCCATCCACCCTCTTCTGCTCAACATAAATGGATCCTCACTGCAACTGATTACTTCACCAAATGGATAGAAGCTATTCCCTCTAGACATGCCACTAATACTGTAATAATATGTTTTCTAGAGTCTAATATTCTGTCTAGGTTCAGTTTTCCTAACAAAATTATCACAGATAATGTTGCAGCCTTCAAGTCAAAGAAAATGATTAATTTTTGTCACAAGTATCATATAACACTTGGTCATTCCACAACTTACTATCCTCAAGGGAATGGACTTGCAGAATCTTCCAATACAAGCCTAATAAATATCATCAAAAAACTATTGGAATATAATAAGAAAACTTGGAACAAGAAATTAACCAATGCTTTGTGGGAAGATAGGCTTACTACTAAGAAGTCCATTGGAACCACTCCCTATGAGCTAGTGTATGGAATGGAGGCAGTTTTCCCCTCATCTTTAGGAGTTCTAGTCATGAAGTTACTTCAAGAAGCCCAAGTGGAACCAAATGATATACAGAGGAGAATTAACCAGACTATCCATTTATAGTAGACCAGGGAGGAAGTATACAACAGAGCCCAAGTACTGCAAGAAAAACTTAAGAAAATCTTTGATAAAAGGACCAAAGCAGAAGACTTTTATCTGGGAGACAAAGTGTTAAAGTGGGATTCAAGAAGAGAGGACAAAGGGAAACATGGGAAGTTTGACTTCCTGTGGAAAGGGCCATACATTATATATGCCTTCAGAGGAAATAATTCATATTTCCTTAAAGAATTGAATGGTGAAGAGATTGAAGGAGGACCAGTCAATGGTCGAATGTTAAAGCACTACATTGACCCCATTTACTAATTTTACAAGTTTAGTTGTACATACTATATCCTTCATAATGTTTAGTGTTGATTGGATGGTAAAAGTTTTGAAGTTGAAGCCCGAAGAGAAGGCCCTAAGCTTCAGAAATATTACTGTCATACATACCAATAAAGCAGCGGGGAAAAGGAAATTGTAGAGTAAAATCACAGTCTTTCAGAAGGCCATTGATCTACTATTCTTGACTTTCCACCAAGGAAAGCCATCCCCAAGTGGAGCCACTGTTATGTTCCTATACCAATAGGTGTCATATATCATGATTGACTTGGTTTAGCTCTGAAATATGTACATACCTTTGCTTGTTGCAAATGTTTTCCATATTTATAAAAAAAGAAAAAAATGTAAAAATGTAAAGAGGGTATTCCCTAAAAGAAAAATCAAAGGGCAAAAAGAACAAAGAAAATGTCAAAAAATGAAAGAAAATGAACCCCAAGAAAAAGAAAAAAGACCATGAAAGTGTGCAAGTCCAAATGCCATTGCTATTTCACTTTTTGTATAAAGATTGTGTGCAGCTTGTTACTTGTGCCACAATCCATCGTAACCAAATAGTTTAATCTTGGTTATTCCATGTTTTGAATTTCATGTTTATAGATATAGAGAATAAAATCTGACCAAACTGTTTAATCTTAGCAGATAAGTAGATAGGTAGAGTGAATGAAAGGATGCTCAACAGTTTAATTTGGGCCCTTGGATGTAATAAGGTTAGACTTAGATAGATTTCCAATGTAAAAGAAAAGAAAATTTTGAGAAGGCTTTGCCAGTTTAGGTGCACCCTAATAAAAGAAGTAAAAATGGTAGGATGTGTAGGTGGGTAAGTAGATTATTGGTTGCAAAATTATGTATGATGAATGGTTAATTTAAAAGCTCAAATCTTTTTCTTTCATCACTTTGACAAAGTATGGATGACAATGAAGACATTTACATCAGAGACAAAAGTCAAACTAATTAACCTCCTCACTCATTTTTCCTTAAATTTTACTAATTTTCCATAAATACTAAAAGCACCAACAACTTGGAAGTTAAAGGGGCTCAGAGCATTTCTCTGACTTCTGGAGGGACCGGACCCTTGGCCCAATAACTTGTAAGGCCTAAGTGTTGAAACCCCTTCATAATTCATTCATTTCCTTCAAATGCTTTTCCTAAGTAAAATCACTATTTTACTTAGGAAAAATAAAGGTTCCTTATAAGACCCCCCAAACACATTTTAGCCTAAGTCATAATGTTGGATGATGAATGTATTTTCGGAAACATTTACTTATCGCTTTTTCCTTTCCATATTCATATTAATTTTTAATTTTTATTATTATTTAACTCTCAAAAACAATAACCCTTTCCTGTATTAATTAATTAAAATCCCAAAATAAGTAAATATTCCCTCCCAATGGTTTGAAAAATAAACCATAATAACGTTAACTGAGTTGGATTAATTAATCAAATCGTGATTAATTAAGAGCCAGATCCCTGACTCATTAAAAATGGATTAATTAATCACTTGGATTAATTAATAACCTCTTTGCCAATCATATCACCCCCGATGTAATTAAAGTCATTTTAATTATAAACGGTCCCCTCCATTTTGACTTTTTTTTGGTGCTACGTGTCATTCGATCTATGGCATCGCACTACCCTCCGCCAAAACTACCAACCTCCCAAAGGCAGTGCCACGAAAACCATTACCGCTCCCATTTACTGCCACCACTAAACGATAAAGTGTCCCATCAATCAGTTGCCACCAACTGTCATTTTCATTCATCCCCCAAAAATCATTGACTTTGTGCATAAAAACAAGAATGTTCATTATTTTCCCTTTTTTCGGAGAAAGCGACTTCTGCCATGCAGGCAAGGAGTTCTTAAGATCTAATTATTTGCAATGGTATTTTGAAGTGGCTAAAATCCAACTAGATGACTTGTATTCATGGGCTTGGTCATAGTGTTTTGGATTATGTGACATCTAATATGATATTTATGTATATAATAAAATAGTAAATTGAATGTTTTAAATGAATATAAGCTCAATTTTGATAATTGAAATTTAACCCTAACTTTAAACTTTGTTATCCATAAAATACCTATGGAAGATAATTAGTATAATAAAAAAAACTTAATTTTAACAAAAATCAAGATGATATATTTTTTCAAAGGATTTAGATAATAAATTAAATCTCATATTAAATAATGAAAATATTGAAGACATTTATCATAATTTTACAACCACCCTTTCTATTTCCATTAACATGTTATTGATCAAGGTGTTGAGTAAAAAAGAAAATAGAATGATAAACCCTTGCTATGATAAAGAGTGTAAGATTGCTAGAAAAATTACTAGTGATTATTCTAATTAGTCCTTAAAATCCAACAACATAAATCGATACAAAGTCCTAATTAAAATGAAAAAAATTTCTACATAAATAGAAAGAAAGAGAATCTTTTGCACCTATCTAAGCTAGATCATAAAAAAATTTACAGACAAACTTTGAATCGTAAATTAAAAAAAAAAAACCAATATGATTCTCTTTCGGGATCAAAATTACTACCTTAAATATATTTATGAGTTCCTTGATGCCATGGACAAAATTCAAACCCTTGTTACATATAAATAAATCTTTTATAGAAGACATGGAGTTTGGGGTTAAGCATCTCAACAAGAGGGGAAGTTAAGGATATAAAGGATATGAAGCAAAAATATTAAAAATTGAATTGTTTATCCTCACCCTTCACATCCATAAGATTTTCAAATTAATAATCAATTAGGACTTCCTTAAACCCGATACTGAAATCCTAGGTATACCTACTTTTAAAATATGAGATAAAAGCAATCCCTCAAATTATAGTACCATTATAACTAACCCAATTTCAAACAACTTATATTGAATTATTTTGGAAAGGAAGATCAATTTATCACTAGAAAGCCACAAAAAAAGTGTTAAAGTCTATGCTAGATCAAGATCTATCATTCACTTATGGACCACATTTTTATGCCTAGGATCATTGTAGGAGTAAGTTGCAATAATAAAATCAATGTCTTAGGTTTCTTAACTTGATTCTATACAATATAGTCATTATCCTTACACTAATGATATTGTTCTCATGGTGATGTGTCCTTATGATCTGGACAAACAACTAAAAATTCTCAAGGATTTTTTTTCTCTAGTATGAATATGCTTGTTAACATTGATAGAACAAATGTTATGATAATGAAATCCAAGAAGATGAGTTACACTAATAATTTCTTGTATGACAACAACAACTTGGCAGAATTGACTTCATACAAATATCTTGGAATCAATTTTTATCACAAGCTTAATTGGAACTATATCATTGAGAAAATAATAAATAGAAGGTGGGAAGCTTATTATAAACTTGAAGAATTTTTTAATCAATAGATCTTTGGATATGAGATAAGAAGAAACTTACTTCATCTTGAGACTGTCATTACTCCCTTCATCTTATATAATTGTGAAGTTTGGAGGTGTAACATATCTGGAGAATCTTGTAGAAATATAGAGAAAATCTAAAAATGTTTTTATACTTATAATATCAAAATTAGAGGTGGTACACCCTAAACTATATTTTTCATAGAAGTGAGTCTTCCTCCATTGAGAGCTCAAATATGACTTGGTATAAGGTATATCTAAGATATAAGAACAAAATAAACAAAATGGATAACAAAAAACTTCTTAAGATT
This sequence comes from Pinus tabuliformis, assembly GCA_031772625.1. Taxonomy (NCBI): domain Eukaryota; kingdom Viridiplantae; phylum Streptophyta; class Pinopsida; order Pinales; family Pinaceae; genus Pinus; species Pinus tabuliformis. Next base: position 787,895,894 of record CM062813.1, on the reverse strand, counting down.
GCTTCAAACTCTAACCAAAATCTACTATGGTGGTTGACATAAAAATGTCACTTCCTGACTAAAGCATTGGAGAGTAAAGGAAGAGGTAACTCTATAACTTTATATGTTGGGGAATAAATATAAAAGATATTTATTTGTTATGACTAGATTAAGGAAGAAAACCAACAGTTTTAAAATAAGAACAAACTCTCATAAAGTCCATATTGAAATATGACTTTTGATGGTTCCTAAAATATCAAGGCTTTAAATCTATAACTTTATATGTTGGGGAATAAATATAAAAGATATTTATATGTTATGACTAGATTAAGGAAGAAAACCAACATTTTAAGAACAAGAACAAGCTCTCATAAAGCCCATATTGAAATATGACTTTGGATGGTTCCTAAAATATCAAGAGTTGAAAGAATTTGTCATTTTTTTTCTTGAGCGTAGTTATAGTGGGCCCAGACATGCAAAAAGGTTAACCTAGTGTGCCATGAGCATAACCTTAATGGACCCAAAAATAATTGAACCCACTCTGCATGACAAAGGGTGAGAGACTTGGGGAGGGGGCTTCAACTAACTCCACTACCCATCAAGGCCAATAATTTGTCATCTTTATAACATTAAAGAATTAGAAATAAAAAACATTTTATTTTAGTGTTTTTGATATACCCACATCAAATCACAATTTTTTACAATACTCACACTTAACTTAAATTACCTTAAATCACGGTTTAAAAATATTTATTATTACTTTTTACTACTTTTTAACTCATCAAAAACCATAAGAACGCTTCTTTAAAAATATCAAGTAGGTGATATAACGTTGGACATTGACAAAGTGGCGTTTAGTGTTTTGTGACAAAGTGGTCTGTTCCTTTCGAACAATACTTAATGATATTCTGGAAGCCATGGAATATTTAATGGTTTGAGTTTCTCAAAATTTGATCATCAGATAAATTTACTTCAGATTTTCTTTACTAGTGTGTGAAAATAATGTTCGAACTCTAAACCAACCTAAAGACATGAGAGAGCACCAAATTTAGAAACCATCCTCCAATTTTGAATCCGACCAGAATCACCACTCTGTCGACATTAATTGAAAAAACATTTAGGATTTACATTGTATTTGCGAGTAATAATTGAGAAATCAAACATCTATAACCTTCACCGTTTACAATGTAGTTTCCAGCATTAATATATAAAATGAAACATCTATGACATTCACTTTTGGCATTGTATTTTCTACGACTAAACAAAGATTTCAAAAAATAAATACATAAAACAATTTTGGACATTGCTATAAATCAAATGTTTGCATTCAACTGAGCTTACATTTCTGCTTGCAAGGATTCTCGAGAGCCCCTCTCAGGACAAAGCTCATTCACCAAATACTTTAGCCCAAAATGTTCCGTGAAAAATTTGTAGAGTCTGCATAAGAGTTATTGACTAGAATTCCTAATTAACCCTCTAGTCTTGTAATTTTTCATCATCACCTTCTTCGGATTAACAAAGAGTACTTGATCTAGAAGATGTTGGTTTACTCTCTAACTACCATATATGTATATATTAAAAGTTAGTTATAGTAAATTTAATATTATTGGTTAATGTTAAAGCATTACATTTTTATTATTATAAATTTAAATTTAAATTTCATCTTGTAGAGATTTTTAAAAACTTGAGTTTAATTTGTTTAATCTAAAGAATTTGACTGTTATGAGATAATTTTTAAGGTGCTAAATCCATTTATACATTCAAAATTATATATTTTTTTTCAATAAAAAAATGTTGTCTTTTCATTAATAAAAAGAAAGTACATTTGCTAAGATTTCCATACATTTTTTCTTGGATTTTGCTGTTTGTAACAATAAGTATTCCTACCATACTTCAGTGACAAAAATAGACACTTAGATTTCCCATACATATTCCATAGTATTTCCTTATCTTATCTATAAGAGTGCTACTGTATTCTACCCATTTTTAGTTAAAAAAAAAATCAGCTTCAGGTCTACAAGTTCTTGTTTATCAACAAAAATGATGTCACCAACATATGAAAAACAACATTTTATCATAAAAAAATTAGGGAATGAATTCCCTATATGGAGTTGATACTCCTAGCATTCATAAGTCTGTCCTGCACATATGTGACGAAATGATACTTACTGGTCTTTGAGTTGATATGCTGTTTTGAAAGATCAGCTACCTGAGTTTGTTCTCTGTATATGTGTGAGAAAGTAATGCTTTGAAAATTGCTTGTCACGATTCTGATGCGGCTCATAGAGTTGGATAGAATGTGGGGACTGAAGAGAATGTAATATTTGACCTAATCTATGATGCTCTTGGCATCTCCAAGGATGTTTCTCTACAATTTTGCAAAGTTGAGGACACCGGATAGTGCAATGATCTCAGTTCTACTGTTTGTCCCATAACCTCCCTTCCACCAGAAATGGTAGTATTGCCCCGAGAACTCTACATCCACATCTTCTTTGTTGACTTGTACCACATCTTCTCAAAAATGCATTTTAAACAACAAAAAAATCACATTTTTTTTTTCAAATTTCTGGTAAATTTTTTTATTTAATCTGTAAGTTAAACTATGTCTTAACATTTTATATATTAACAAATATATAACAAATTTCAAAAAATATATATACATTCCAAATACTTGTCCTGTATCACTAAAAAATTTCCAATACAAAATCCAAATGGATAGCAATAATTTCCAATGCAAAATCCAAATTGATAGCAATTTTTTCAAAGTGACTGTAGGAGTCGTTGGGAGAGAACATTCCATTTTGTTGTCAATCATGAGAACCACTGTAACTTTCATTCAATCATGTGAAAGTTTTACAATGACTTGTTTCTGTAGCATTCCTTATAGCTGGCTGGAAACTATTCAAATATCGAAACTCCTCCACAGGGAGAGAGGAAATACATATAACAGAGGAAAACTGAAGAGAAACAAATTCTTAATCAAAGACTGTCAGAAAAACCCCAAAAAACAGGAGCAGGAGGAAAGAATCACATTAAGTTGATGACAACCATTTCGCCGCGTGAGTAATGGGTGGCTTACTGATTATAGTGATGAGCAATGCGATGAGAGAGAGGTAACATAAGGCTTACTAAATTGTATTTCTTTCCAATCCTACCCATTTCAATCAACCTCAACCAGAACACCACACCCGCCACGTTACAATGAACAGTCGCAAACTCACTGTGGCACAAGTCCATCACAGAGAGGTTTGATCTCTGGAAAAATTTTACAGCTTTATATAAATCAGATTATCAGTTAGTTATATAATATTCATGAAAGAGGTATGCTCAGCACTAAAATCATGCTGCACTAAAATCATGCGAAACAAGAAGGTTAGTGTTGTGGTTGTCACGAAAATGACATGCTCCCACACACCAAATACATGATCACACGATAACACGTTTGGCATCAACAGTTCTGCGACGGTTACATTCAAATCACAATCACATGATTTTAAATGGAGCGGTAAGGAATATTCGATCTTTTCAAAAAAATTGGCTGGAACTATTTGGAATTGCCGTACTCTAACGATTATGTTTTTTTCCTGAAAGTTAAGAAATTTAATTAACAGTCATTTTTGTAAATTTAAGTAAAAATTGTTAAATTTGATAATTTTATGTGTTCAGATATTTTTAATGGTACTGAATTTATTTTTATTATCAAAAACATGATTCAAACACTGTTTATACAAGATTTTTTGAAATTTTTTTACCCAGATTCCAATCACTTTTAACTATTCAAACAATTCCTCCCCTCCATAAAAATCTCCATTGAATTTTTTTAATAGTGTTTTGGTTCATTTAGATTATACCATATTAATACTTAATCTCATGTTATTACTAGAAGCTGTTTTCTTTCATAGTTCAGAATATTATTTCTTCCCTATGTTCTCTTTTTGTGTTTTTTTTCAATATTGAAAATAAATAAAATATTTTTTTTTTTTATAAAATAATAATAATAATAAAATATATAATATATATTAATAATTAAATCAATTATTTTATTTCATTTCTCAATTATATATAAATAATTGAATGCTTAAATTTTATCATTAAAAATGAATTGTGAAAATTTTCTTAAAATTAATCTTATATAATATTAACTAATAACATTTATAATAATAATAATAATAATAATATTTTTTAATGGGTTTTAAATAAAAGTAATTGAGAATTTTGTTTTGTCTTATTTTATTTATTTTAAATAAAGTGAATCTATAATATTTTATGATTAACAAAAAGTTTACTTATGATACAATCTTGAATTTATTATATGATAAGGAAAATCAAATATTTTAAAATGAAAACTTTTATTTTCAAAAATCTTAAAAAAATTACCAAATAAAAAACATCATAAACACTTGTTACAATTTACTATTTTGATAACTAGAATCTTTTAATCACAATTATAAATTAGATAATTAATTAATTTAAATTTATAATTTTTTATTGTGATTGGTGCATAATTCCTAGATGTTAAGTTACTGGTTTAATTTCTCTCGGAGTGTTATTCTTGAACATGGTTATGATGTAGCCTCACCAATATTGAACTTTAATATATATTTAATTTTCACAATTGTTAATAATTTATAAGCATATCAATTAAATTAAAAAATTTAATTAAAGAGAAATATGTGTAATTTGATTTTAAACAATTATAAAAATTTCAATCTATTTTCTTTATATTTTTTTAAATTAAAATTAAAAAAAATATGGTATTGTAACAAAGTTTATTTGGAGATGTGGTAAAGTGAGGTTGAATATTAATGATTAAAAATTTGATTACATGTTATTTTTTAAATGTATATATGTTTAACTTGTATATTAATTATTTTATAAATAGTAATAATAACAATAATAATTTACATTTTAATTAATTTTTGTAAATTTAAATTAATTAAAAAAGAAGGTTAAAAAAAAAAAATATTATATTTTATGATAAAAATATAAAATTTTCCCATGATGAGTATAACTATTTGTGAATGAGTGCACCATTAAGGCACTCATTAACTCCTTGTATAATGGTTCAAAACCCTGTCCCACCCACTTGACCTCCAAGTAGAGGTTATAGTGGTTGGACAAGAGTAAGAGACATCTAGTTTCCAATTCCTCTTGTCCAAAAAATAATAAGATGTTTTTTAATATTACTAAAATAGATATAAATACAAAATATTAATTATTTATAATTTTTTAATAATCCAAATTAAAAATAAAGTTGTGAAAGTAATTAAAAAATTAACTTATTTGATAGTGAAACAAGGATTTGGTAAGCCTTGTATATAGAACCTTATTGTACCTATTTTTAAGAGTGAGGATATGATCTGGATTAAATTATTATATTATTTTTCATCCATCTTGAAGCTTTTATAGTGGAAACAGTGGAGGAATTAACTCATAAGACTATTTTTATTGACGGGACCAGTTTGGAGAAATGGGGCTTGAAAACTTCTAGGAGTAATTTGAGGCATCAAATGACATTTTTTAAGGTAAAAAATTTGCTAATTAATGGCACATATTCTTATGCTATTATAAACACAGATAAATTTCCAATAATGCAAGATTCACCTCAATTTGAGTTTATATGCTAAATTTATGTCACTTGGAAGTTGACCTTCTTGTTTTGACCATCATGATTCAAGAGGATGCCATGTTAGCCCCCATTAATAATGGAAAATAGACTAACCATGTGATCTTAATGAAAAATATTATGGAAGATCTAACATTTCATCTATAGTTAAGAGTTGAAGGAGTCAAACTTAACCAGCAGTAGACTATTGGGTTGTGTTATAACTAGGCCACTAGGAGGAAAATGGGTTTCATTCTATTTGAGTGCATTTATTCCATAGATAAGCAAATTAGTTGAGAGTAGATAGGGAGACAAAAAAAATAAATAAAGGATTTGTACATTGTAGTAGCCCATTGGCCAAAGGCTTCACTTCTTTGTACTTGCATCCATTTTCCATTTAGAGAAAGAAAGCAGAGAGGCCTCACTTTGTAGCTAGGTTTTCTCCCAAAAGGGTTTCCTAGGTTATCACTTGTGTCGTTTTGTGGTTAGTGAGTTTATTTTTCTATTCTCTATTTTCTACATAATTTTAAAATGCATGCATACACAACAAACAATGATTAACATATCTCGAAATCTAAAGAGAAATAAATCCTCATAGTGTAGATTTCATATTTTCTAATATATTTTAGTAGATCTGTTGTGATAAACTATCTAGTGGAATATCCACGGTAGTTTATAGATCAAGATAAAATTATTCACTTTAAGTATACAACCATTATTATTAGCCACATTTTAGTCAAGTTGTATGGGCTTATTTTGGAAAAGAGGATTAACCTTTGTCTTGAAGTCCATGGTAAAAGAGTTAAATGCAAAGCTAGGTTTAGGATATATCATTCAACCATAAGTCATCTTATTACTCCTAGGATAATTGTATTGGAATACCAAAATAATAAAACTAATCACTTTGTTTTAGTTTTATTGACATTAGAAAATATTTCGACATTGACACCATTCCTAAAACAAATCTATTGAAGAGGCTAGAAGACATAATGGTTCCTCTTGAGTTGAGGGTTGTTGTGACAATGTTGTACAAGAATTTTATTTCCAAGATTAGGACCGTTAAGGGTTGGTCAAAAGAAATTAAATGCAATAATGGAGTCAAGATAGGGTCTCCCTTATTCCTTACATTTTTGGCATATACTATGATACCCTTGGTAAATTTATCTTTATGACTTATATTCCACATGTGACTGAAAATTCAAGTGGTACAAGTAATGTATTGTGACATTGTGAATATTTATTTTGATTAACAAAAGAGAGAAAAATTGTTTGTGTATTATTATTCTTGAAAATATATTGAAGGCTATAATGTGAGGTATTAGATTCCTAATTGTAAGGAAAACAATTGGATTCAGTTATGCCCAAGAAGGGGGCATGAACAAAAAAATAAAAATCCTCCATTTTTACCACAATTGAACTATCGGCTGAGCATACCACCATGAAAAATACATGACTGGAGAAAAATGTCATGTGTGGAACTGAACTAAAGAGGACTACAGGAGATAAAGACAGTCAGATTAAAAGAAAGGTACAATGGGAGAGAGAGACTGTCCTTAAACAAAGAAATTAGTAGGATGTTGCTAAGGGTTAAAGAGGTGTAAACTGAAAAAGAATTAATGATTTGTTCTCCTGGCAGGAAGGAGTAGAGCTTGGTGGGTGTTGACGGTGCTGGAAATCCATCAACCAAGGGGATCTCTCTGATATGAATTCCCAATTAGACCTCACACAGTTTGGTGTAGGAGTCCCATCCAGTATAAAGGCCCAATTTCCATATACTTAGAGATCTTCCTTGGATCTAGCTATTAGCACATGAGAGTGTTACACGAGTATCTTCAAAATACAAGGTAAGTGTGCATGGTGAGTGAGTAATGTAACTGTGTCAAGGTTATATTACTACAAAATGGGGGAGAAAAGTGAGCCTCTAAGTGAGAGGTAATAGTACCACCCAAGAAGAGACACACGCGAACTAGGAAGGTCTGTCCAAAATCTAACAAAATAGTCCACAATGGAAGCGAAAGCCATTAAAACCAAAGTGTAAGGGAAGACCCATCCACCATCCTGTGGAGTAGTCCACAATGGATGTGACAATTGTTATAAAAAGTAAGTGAGGAAGGTCTGTCTAGTATCCTGCGGTAGTAGTCGACAAGGATGAGACATCCGTGATAACAAATACAACACATTCCCAACAAGGTAAGTATTAAAACAAATGAAATAGTTCAACTGTCTTAGTACATGTGAAACAAACATGAATTACAAACGCTGAAAGAATAGTATTACGAACATCCAGAAAATATGCATGAAAACATGCTGGCCTGAATAGGCTTCTGTATTAAGAAAAAGTTCCAAGACACATATGTACATCATATATCACTAGCTCCAGTAGTGGGAAATTGGAGCCACTCCTTGCTCCTCAAAGAACTGATTGAAAACTCTCTATGCTTCGTGGGAGGATCCACGGTGAAAATTCCTTGCTCATATAATGGGAGGGGTATATATAGCTGTAATATACCCAGCCTGTCTACGTGACATATCTAATTAACATAAATTAAATTATTAAAATACTTCCAATTTGTTCATGCTGAGAACCTGTTACGTTTTGAAAACAGTTTGGAACTACCACGAATCAATAATTCGTTATCGAATGAAAAAAAGATTACCACATGGCAATGATAAGGAGTAGAAAGAAAAAATAAAAATTACCTAGTGATGATGGAACACGCACATAGTATTCACGACGTCTACATACATATCACAATTGGAATGGAATTCAATGAGGGTTGGTTCTTCATAACCACCTCTTCTTTATTTATATGAGGGAACAAAACATACAAGTGTAGTTCCAATCTCTTATTCTTGCAGGTCATTCATAGAATAATATCCATACGCTACACAAAGAGAACATAATATTGCAAGGGTGGAAATATACATAGAGGATTCCAAGGTTTTTCCCAATGAGTTATGTGTGGAAAACTATAGGAAAATACGAGCCCAACGTAAAAGGTGGTTGAGCTAAGGGAATTGCAAATAGCTCTGTATCATGGCATTTGCATTCTACGAATAGAAAAGCTCAAGTCGGGAATGAAGAGTCAACTTTTTGAGAGATAAGTATAACATTATGCTAATTATGCGTTATTTCTTGAAAAGAAAAGATGGAATGAGATCTTTTTGCTTAAAAATATATAATACATATAAGTATAAATGTTATTGAAGCTTTTGCAACTTACCCAAATCTCCTAAAAATGAGATTATATAGGAACCTTGCACATAAGAGGATAAAGAAGCCTTGTATAATGTATTGAAAAGACTGCAAGGATTCATGTGTGAAAGCTAGTTTATTTTTGGAAAATAAAATATATTACTGCATGTAGATAAAGATTGTTATTATATATTTTGCTTGGTAGAGAAAATATATTACTACATGTAGATAAATATTGTTATTATATATTTTTCTTGGTAGAGAAAATATATTACTACATGTAGATAAAGACTGCAACGATTCATGTGTGAAAGCTAGTTTATTTTTAGAAAAGTAAATATATCACTGCATGTAGATAAAGATTGTTATTATATATTTTGCTTGGTAGATAAAATATATTACTACATGTAGATAAATATTGTTATTATATATATTTGCAGCATTAAAAGATAAGTAACCTTTCTTGTCTTTATATAACATTGCATATGTATTTTATGTAAGAAAAGATAGGATGCATGCTCTTTTCTTAAAAAGGGATTTCGTACTGGTGTATGAAATAATAACAAATCCAAGTCATTTTCCTGGAAGTGAATATAGATTAAAGAGGGTAATTTGTGAAATATTTTAATGGGTGTTATGCTCTTAACCTGCAAAAAGATACCCAAATACAAAATATGCGAAGAGAGATACCCAGAACATAGATTAATGAGAGACAACATAAAATATTTTATTATTCAGAAAGAAATGTTCACTGGCCTCTTCGAGGGGGCAACCTCCAATAGAGCAGAGCTCGATTCAAAAATAAGACACGATGCTCCTCGCAAGGAGTCTCTATCCTTTATATATGACTCATACATGCAATACCAAGGATCAATACCATGGGTTTTATTAATACCATCTATCTAATACTACGACCCATTTGCAACTAACTATGGTCCTGTCATTAATTGCGGGTTAACCACTTACAATTATTAATATGGGCTTTATTGACTCTTGAATATGACCCGATCCCATTACATAAATAAGGGGGTTATGGTGGGACCCTAACATGCCCTCCCCCTTAAGACTAGCCTTGTCCTCAAGGCTGAAGCTGCGGAAACTGCTGAAGGATAGTGGTTGGTTCCCAAGTTGCATCTTCCACAGAGGTGTCTTTCCACTTGACGAGGACTTCCCTAATCATGCGGCCCCACAGGTGCATGTCTAGTGTGTCTAGGACCTGTTCAGGTTGGAGCCAGATTGACCCTTCTTCGTCCAATTCAGGGAGACTGGCTTGAATTCTGCAATTGTTCCCAATCACTTTCTTGAGGCATGAGACATGGAAAACTGGATGGATTTTTGCAGTAGGTGGCAAAGCCAACTTGTAAGCCACTTCTCCAATGCGTTGAAGTACTTGATATGGTTCGTAGAATTTTGGAGATAGTTTCTAATAACCCTTGTCTTTGAGTGATGTTTACTTATATGGTTGCAGCTCAAAAAGACCTGATCCCCTTCTTGAAATTGGCACTCTTAGCGATGATGGACTACCTGTTGCTTCATGCGGTTTTGAGATTAATGAAGATTCTCTCTAAGATAGGCAAGCATGGTTGCACGGTGTTGTAGGATTTGATCCACTGCTTGTACTTTTGAGCACCCCTTGATATAAGAAGTAGGGGAAGGAGGGAGTTGACCATATACTGCTTCATAGGGAGTCATTTTGGTGGTGGCATGATAGTTGGTGTTATACCACCATTCAACCAGAGGTAACCACTGTACCCAAAGATGTTGCTTTTCTAAAGTGAAACACCTAAGGTAGGTTTCCAGACATTTGTTGACGGCTTCAGTTTGACCATCCATTTGTGGATGATAGGAAGTACTGAGTTTTAGTTGAGTGCCTTATATCCTGAAGAGTTCTTGCCAAAAATACTAGTGAAGATCGGGTCGCGATCGGACACAATAAAAGTGGGCATGCCATGCAATTTGAAGATCTGATCCATGAAAGATTGAGCGACCAAAGTTGGTGTAAACGGGTGGGGTAGGGCACAGAAATGAGCATACTTCGAAAGTCTGTCCACAACCACCATGATGACTGACTTGTTTCCTGACTTTGGAAGACCTGTAATGAAATCCATAGAAACCTCCGTCCAAATTGACGCTGGGATGGGCAACGGTTCTAATGTGCCTGGTGTGTTGACGGTCTCCCCTTTGTGGCATTGACAGACATCACATTCTGCTATGAAAGTAAGGATGTCCTTTTTCATGCCTGTCCAAAAAAATGATCTTCTGGTGCGAGCATACGTCTTCTGAAAGCCTGAATGTCCTGCAATGGGGGATGAGTGCAATTCTGCCAAAATGCGACATTTGAGGGTGTATGTTGGTGATATTACGACTCTGTCCCTGTAGTGAAGAATCTCATCCTGCCACAAGTAGCCCTTGGTGGAATTTGGATCTACCTAAAATTGAGAAATGAGTTGGGAGAGCCCGGGATGTGAAAACCATTCCCTGTGAGCCTCTTCAATCCATTCTGGAATGGGGAGGGAAATTTCTAGCAGAGTACTTTCCTCCTCAAATTGGCTAGATAATGCATCTACTACACTATTGTCTTTCCCTTTCTTGTAAATGATCTCATAATCATATCCAAGGATTTTGGCGAGCCATTTATTTTGTTGTGGGGAGGATAGGCGTTGCTCCAAAAAATATTTAAGATTGTGATGATCTGTGCGGATTTGGAAACGTCGCCCCAATAAGTAAGGTCGCCAGGTCTCTACTGCATGTAAGATGGCCATCATTTCCTTCTCGTAGGTAGATTGGCCCAGATTCTTCCCACTTAGTTGTTGGCTTGTGAAGGCTAAAGGTCTCCCTTCTTACATTAAGACCGCCCCAATACCTGTACCCGAAGCATTAAATTCAATGACAAAAGATTTGGTGAAGTCAGGTAGTGCTAAGACTGGAGTGGAACACATGGAATTTTTGAGAGCTGTAAATGCCTGTTGTGCTTCCTCATTCCAGAAGAATGAATTTTTCTTCAGGAGTTGAGTGAGGGGCTTTGCTATGCGACCATAGTTGTGGAAAAATTTACGATAATACCTATGAGACCCAAAAATCCTCTCAAGCTCTTCAAGGTCTTAGGTTGAGGCCAATCCTGCATTGCCTGGATCTTTTTGGGGTCCACCTTGACACCTTCACGCCCCACAATGTGGCCCAAATACTCAACTTCTTCCATGCAAATGAACACTTGGACATCTTGACAAATAATTTATGCTTGTGGAGCAGTTGCAAGAGTAGATCTACATGTTGAAGATGTGCGGCCCAAGTGCAACTATAGATGAGGATGTCATCGAAGAAGACAATGACAAATTTCCTGAGATATGGTTTGAGAATGTGGAACCTTCATAAGGCTCTGAAAAGTAGAGGGGGCATTACAAAGACCGAATGGCATGACCAGGAACTCATAATGGCCTTCATGAGTTTTGAAAGCAGTCTTTGGAATGTTGACTTCCTTCATTCGAATTTGGTGGTAGCCCGAGCGAAGATCCAACTTAGTGAAGAATTGAGCCCCATTGAGTTCATCCAGAAAATTGTCAACCACTGGGATGGGAAATTTATCTTTGACTGTCAACTTATTGAGGGCCCTGATGTCTAGACACATCCGCCACTCCCCATCTTTCTTGAGCACCATGACCATCGGTGATGAATAAGGACTAATGCTGGGACGAATGACACCTGCTTCCAAAAGTTCCTTGATTATTTTTTCTATTTCATTCTTTTGGGTGAATGAATATCTGTATGGGCGCACATTTGGGGGTTGGGCCCCTGGAACCAAGGTGATGCTATGATCATGTTCCCCTCTCAAGGGTGGAAGCTCATGAGGCTTGTCAAAGACCGACAGATGGTTATTTAAAATCTGTTGCATCTCAGGATGAATCGACAGAGACTTGGTTTCAACTGCCTGGATGCAATTAAATTGAGCTATAACTCCATGATGACCCTTTTTTAACAATTTTTCCATCCTATGCGAGTTGATGATAGAGGGAGCTCCCGCCTGGAGTCCACGGAGGGTATGTGTGGATTTGTTCTGCTTAAAACTCATATATAACTCCTGGAAATCCATTGCGATTGGCCCAAGAGTGCGGAGCCATTCAGTGCCGAGGACAATGTCGCATCCTCCCATGTGTATGGCAAACATGTGGGTTTTCAACTGATAATCCCCCATTTGAAGTTTGACATTTTCATAGTGGCCTTCACATTTCATTGTGCCCCCATCCGCAATTTGGACTTGGAAGTTAGAAACTACTCGTACAAAACAATGCACTACTTCCGTGACTTTTTGATGGATGAAATTATGTGTACTTCCACTATCAATCAAGACTACTATTGTGCGATGTTTAATAAAACCTCTGATTTTGAGAGTTTTAGGTGAAGAAATCCCCGCCAAAGCATGCAGCGAAATAACTGGTTCGTCAGAGACATTGTCCTTTTGGTTGTCCTCTTCTAGCGCCTCATGTTCCTCAAGTGGTGAATCTTCCTCTGTTGAGCTGTAGTCAGTGGCATCAATTTTAAAAAATTTGGGCTCCTTGCATTTATGACCTGGGGAGTATTTTTCATCACAGTAGTAACATAATCCTTGCTTTCTTCTTTCGGCCATTTCCGCAGGTGACACCTTTTGGACCTTAAGTGTTTGAGTCGTGTTGTGAGCCTGTGGGGGGCGACCTTTAGCGGAGAAATTTGGGCGACTGTACTGGGCTGCTAATGCATGTTCCACGTTACGAGCTACCTTGCAAGCCTCCATCCATGTGGGAGGGTGGTGCAGTAGGACTTTGGCTTTGATGGCTTCTTTAAGACCGCTGATAAAACATTCCATGTAGAACACATCTGAGAGACCCCAAGTGCAGAAGGCTAAGGCTTCAAAGGCTGTAATATATTGATCCATTATGCCAGTCTGTCGGAGCTTACTAAGACGACCCAAAAAAGAAGATTCCTGGTCAAAGCGGTCTGTAAGAGCTTTTTTGAATTTGGTCCAAGCCCGAAAAGGTCCATTGCAATGTTGATGCCATTCCCACCATTGCCACCTTTCATTATCCAAGTACATGCTCCCCACCATAAGCTGAGTCTCATCATCTAAGATGTTATTCAGATTGAAATACTGCTCCATTTGTGCTATCCATGCTGCCGAGTGAGAACCATCAAATTTATGCATATCCAACTTGGGAGGTCGCTGACAGGATTGTTGGTGGGTGTGCCAGACGTGAGGAGAGTGGATAGACTCACCCTCAGTGTGTCCATTTCCATTATACGCCTCCTCATGGGCTTCCTCCTTACCCTTCGGGATTAGGAGAGATAGTCTGTCGAGTTGACTCTGGATGGATTGCAAGGTTTGTTCAAGTTTGTCAATCTTCTCACTGGCCATAGCTTGAGCTCTAGTTTCTACCATGCACCGATCAGATTTTCTTGAGATTTGGGACTACCTAAAAAAAAAAATTCAGTAAGAATTGAATGGTACCATTGTGCTCAGCTCGTTGTCCTTACTCCTTCCTTATGAATACTACAGTCGCCAAATCCTCAAAATGTAAATGCTGCCAAAATCCCTGCGAAAATTATGCCTAGGTATAGGAACCCCACACAACTACTCAGATCTGGTGGACCTAAGAGATCTGAATGGTGGATCAAATAGCTTTGGGTGGCGAAACAGACTGTTGTTGCGGTTCTGATGGATCAAATAGATCGGAATGGTTGGTCTACTAACTCGGAACTGCGGGACTGATGTCTGCTGCTACTTTACCCCTTTGCATGAGCGGATCTGGCAGAGATGATGCGTGATCCCAAGATAGAAAAGGGAACTATGGTCCCGAGGAGTGTCAGGTGCTACAGATCGCAATATACATAAGGGCAGGGAAAATTTTAAGAACCCCCCTAAATTTATAAATATAATAAATGGGTGAATCTCCATGGTATATAGGAAAAATGGAAGGCGATTTTATCAATAATATAATATGTATATATAATGTTTTGGCGAATCTCTCACCAGGCATGGTGAATATTTTACTCAATTATAAAATCTTGTAAGATCTTGGGGAGTCTTTCACTAAATAATAAAACATTGTAAAGTCCTAGTGAATCTTAGCATAGGCTACATGTTGGTTTAATTCCCCCATTTAAATAGGATACATTCCACGTGAATACCATGGGTCAATACCATGTGCCATTTTGGTGAATACCATGGGTCAATACCATGTGCCATTTTTATTTTTATTAATTCTAATATTAGGGTTAATAATGGTTTTTTGCATGGTACTAATTAATAACAATTAGTCCATGGTATTTGTCCCATAGTATTTTGGCCATAGGTTTCACCTAAATATAACCCATTTTTTGAGTGTTCCTAAATATAAGGTGACTTATGGAGTAAATATAAAAAAATGTTTTATTTGTTTACCATACCTATCGTTTATTTATATTTTTATTAATTTACCATACCACTTTTACAAATATGGTATTTGGCCCATAGGATTCACTTAAATAAAACCTATTTCTTGACCCTTCATAAATAGAACGAGGGTTATGGACTAAATATAGAAAGAGGTTTTATTTATTTACGATACGTCTAGTTTATTTATGTTTTTATTTATTTACCATACCTTTTGAGTAAGTATAAAAAGATGTTTTATTTATTTACCATACCTCCACTTTACTTATATTTTTATTTGTTTACACCCTTACATGTATATAAGGTGACTTATGGAGTAAATATAAAAAATGTTTTATTTATTTACCATATCTCTCATTTATTTATATTTTTATTAATTTACCATACCTCTTTTATAAATATGGTATTTGGCCCATAGGATTCACTTAAGTAAAACCTATTCTTGAAAATGGGCGAATGGATTCACTTAAATAAAACCTATTCTTGAAAATGGGCGAATGGAAGGTTGTAAGTCCTAATTTCAAGGGCTAAATTTACCTTTCTTACCCTCTCCCTTAAAATAAGGTGGGCTATTTGAGGTGATTTGTAAAAATGTACTATGATACAAAATATTCGCCCACCAAAAATTTAAAACCCCTTAATTTCGCCAAAGGGCGAACATTCGCCCCTAAAATTATCCTTGCATAAGGGTCTGGTAGTAGTACTCGGCCCAATGTTTCAGGGCTCTAACTAAGGAGGATCAACCGTACCCTTAGTCGTACAACCCGACTACCCTATCGTACGGGTGAGTAATCTCTCCGAGTGTTGTTCTCAGTGTATTGTAGTAGCAAGACAGCCGACGGTTTATCTATGGTCAAGTTGCAGAGGAGATAAGGGGCTTCCAATATATCCAGAAGGTACTTGGAAGACAGTTCGTACGCAGTTCTGTCTAATGCGCTACTACTCGAAGGGGTACCCACAGGGGTTACAAGGAAGTCCAACAAGCGTGACCACCTCTTGTATTTCCTGCGCGCATGCCTCCCAAATCTGCAGGTTTATGCGCTCAATGATAGATCCCGTGGTTTAAAGACACCGGAACACGTCTCTAGCCAAATTTTTTTTTGCTAAGAAATGGAGATCCCATCGGCCCTAGAAAGTGCTCTGATGCCACTTGTTATGCTCTTAACCTGCAAAAAGATACCCAAATATGGAATATGCGAAGAAAGATACCGAGAACATAGATTAATGAGAGACAACATCAAATATTTGATTATTCAGAAAGCAATGTTCACTGGCATCTTCGAGGGGGCAACCTCTAATAGAGCAGAGCTCGATTCAAAAATAATACACGATGCTCCTCGCAGGGAGTCTCTATCCTTTATATATGACTCATACATGCAATACCGAGGATCAATACCATGGGTTTTATTAATACCATCTATCTAATACTACGGCCCATTTGCAACTAACTATGGTCTCGTCATTAATTGCAGGTTAACCACTTACAATTATTAATATGGGCTTTATTGACTCTTGACTATGACTCGATCCCATTACATAAATAAGGGGGTTAGGGTGGGACCCTAACAATGGGTAAGAGAGTTCTTTTGAAAAATAATACTTAGTTATGAGAAAAATATAATAACCTATGCATAGATGAAATGAACAGAGATAATAGAAGTCATAGGAATCTTCTTTGGAAAGAATATGTTTTTCTTGTGCATGAAGGATACATTAATGTTGTTAATTCCTTTGCAAGATTTGAAAAAGTTACATGTTTTGGTGAGTAAAAAGGTAAATGATTTGTGTGTTTCATATTGGATATTTTTTTAATTGGGGAAGGTTTAATGCATAAAAGGTTACCATTATTATTATCTTAGTTCGTATGCCCAAAAGAAAGGTTGATTATGATACTTTCTTGAAAACGAATGCATGAGAACTTTTTTATGATACTTTCTTGGAAACAAACGCATAATAACTTTGTACATAAATGATAGAGAAACTATGTTGGGTTCTTGAAAATAACTATGTGGAAAGAACACATATGCAGAAGCATAGAAACAATAGTTGATTACATGTATGAAGATATAACTATTGTGTTAGATATTTTAAAGAGAAACATGGATTTGTAGAACTATTGTGTTAGATATTTTAAAGAGAAATATGGATTCGTGTGCAGAAAAGAGTAAGTATTATGGAAAGTAAAACAAGTAGTTACTTGGAATAAATGTACTAGATTTTCTTTGTAAAATACATATATCCGCATGAAAAAAAGGTAGTTACTTGGAATAAACGTACTAGCTTTCCTTTGTAAAATACATATATCTGCATGCAAGAAATAATGACTAACACATTAGTTCTAGTTTAGAATAATGCATGTTTTTTTGCATACAATAGATTTTGTAATTAGCTCTATCTTGGAAAATATGTTTTTCGAAAAAGGACTTACATTTGCATGCATGAAACTAATGTCTATCATGTTAGCTTCCCCTTAGAAGGGAACATCTATGGTATTGGAAAGATTACTTAGTTATAAGAACAAAGAAGAAGCTAAGGGGCTAGCTCTCTTTGGATAAGTTTTTATCTAATTACATGCATGAAAGAAAACAGATAATTTTCTAGTATCCTTTAAGTGAAATGGATAGTTACAATGGTTTCTTTTGGATATGAACATGTGTTGGTGCGAGTATGATCATAGTAATGGGGTAATTATTTTGACATGCTTGATAATTATTTGTTTATATATGCACAATGTTGTTAGAAGAAGCATGTTATGATATTATATTTACATCTCATGTATGCATATGAATAGATGTTAAAAGATCACTTTTAAAGAATGATTATTGATTGATTAATACTTTATCTAATCATGTCACCAAAAATTGTTGAAGACAACAATGACAGGGAAGGATGGTGATTTGTGCAAAAGAAAAATTATGTTTAACATTATGGTAGATAAAAACTAATGGTCCATGGTGATGAGTACGAGTTGCAGGATAGTCCATTGATGGACTAATCATGCCACAAGGATGTAGAAAGTGGTCATTTGAGGGTAAATGGTTTCATGATCATTGTAATAGCTTTTAGCTAGGCATGTTGTATTTTAATGATATTTCATTGTAATATTTTGTGACAATGGTTAAGGGATGGACTCCCTTGTAAGCCGTTGAGTGAGGGGAAAATACCCTCACGAGCGTTTAATAATAAAATTAAATGTTTGCTGGTTTTCACCCTACAGAGTTTCAAGGGTATATAAGTGTTCATTGATGTGATTGCTTTGATGTTGGTTCCTTGCATAATGTGATGTTAATAATGTCAAGTATGTGATTAATTAATGTGGTTAAAGGAATCATGAAATGGATGCAAAGTCACATCATACCGTTTATGTTAATATACTACAAGAGTGGTTGTTAATGGTTATGAAACTTACTATTCCTATACTAAAGTTACTTTATGTACTAATGAACATTCTATCTAATGGTTAATGAGGAATTTGGAATAGTGATTTGGATAATTACTTGTGGGTAATTTGTGGAAATTTTTTCTAACTCTGTGCATTTTTCATGTGAGGTTACCGGGGTATGTTACAATAGCCAAGGGTGATGTTTGACCCTTTTGACTCTTAGACTACCCTCATGACTGTTCAACTTCCTATGAATTTTAAAATGACATGACTCTTCATCTTCATTGTGTGTCCATTGGACTTTCACTTTACATTACATTCAGTTACAACAGATATGGCCCATAGTAGTGATGTGGCCTCGACAACTCATGACACAACTTAACATGACACTGCTGACATGGACTGGCTGGATGTGGTGGAAATGACAAGATTTTGTTGCTGCTAAGTGATGGATGTGTTCTTGGATGTACTTTCTCTTCTCCTCCACATAGTTTGATGCTGCGGGGTCTTCAATGATCTTGGTCTTATAAGATGGTTGCATGCATGTGTTTCCTTCATTTGTTCTTTGATGAGTTTCTTTCGTCCATCCAGCCACAAATAAGTCTTCTAGCATGTTTTCTCCTTCTCCATATCGTTCGTCATCTCGCCATGATCTATTAGTGTACCCATTTATGCAATTCACTCATGGTGGGACAACATCAAATCCAAAACCTCCTAGTATAAGATGATGCATTTTTTTCCATGGACCGGGACCGGGACAAATGACAGGCTGGGGAAGAGGGCCCAGTAACTGTGCACTACGTAGTTTTAGGTGACAGGGAGGGAAACTGGTCACTGAGACTACACAGAGTGCAACTCAGGCTTGACTGAGGAACTCCGGGGTATAGTCTTCACTATCAGGGAAAAATGTGTAGTGGCCACTGGGAGGCATGGTTGCATAGTTGAGGTCACCAGTGGCAGCTACAAGGTGGGACCCTGGGGCACCTCTGTGTAGTTTTGTGAGGGAAGATAAGACAGGGCAACAAAGGGACCAGAGAGGATAGTTCTGCATAGTTTTTGGGAGCAGTGAGTCCCAACCGAGGGAAGACACTGGGAGAACACCTCTGCGTAGTTCTAGGAGGAAAAGCAAGTTCAAGTTTTTGTGCATTGCAGGGATCCAATAGGCAAGGGGGATGCTTTATGACTACTCTTGTGAAGTGCGTAGTTCAGGTCGGGCTTTGAGACAATTGCTGTGCAATTTTGGGAAGGAAGGCAGATTGCTCACTTTTTGGATTATGTAGTGCAACTGTCCTAGGGGGAAGCCTTAAGCACTATGTAGTTCCAGGAAGAAGAGAAACATCACTGAGGGCTAATATTGCGCAATGTAGCTCAATCGAGATCTAGTGAAGTGGAGTTGTTCAGTCGGAAGGATTTTCAGGAAAATGGCTAAGTGTGGGAGGCAAGTGAACTTGTGAGGAGTCGACATTGTGATCACACACTTAGCATACTTCGATAACATGAAAACATAGACCACCAGGACAACAAGACAAATAATTTCCCTCTGTGAGACTGTCTAGAGTTAAAAGTGATAAGTGCGACACTTGGGATAAACCTTTGTACAACCGTGATGACACTTGTGTGACAACGATTACAACTTTGTGTATGAGTGTGATAGATGTTTCCATGGCTAGGACAACTTGTATACACAAATACCAACCTTCAAGGTCACCAGAATGGTTCGCAAATATGACATAACAACCAAACATGTCAACATATGACAATTGATGCAACAAGTGAAAGGGAGCAAGACACGTAGGGGAAACACATGGAATGAATTTTAGTGCTTGCAACCATGCATGTCATTGAATATAGAATGATATGAAAATGATAAGAAGTCCTTCAAGATACACTAAGAGGTTTATTTCAAAATATGTGCTTTATTTTCCATACCTATCCTCCAAAGGGTTATGCATCAAATGGAGTCTTCATGCGGTCTCGATCTTCTATCATACCTTGGGTTCCTTGGTCTGCTTATATTTCTCCTTAGCTCCTTGAGATTCATATAGAATCTCATCCTTTTTCATGGGCCCTAAGAGACACAATTGTGCAATTTTAGTGAGTAGTGATTGCTGCGGGATGAGGCCTTAGGAGGACACATCTATGTATTTTCAGGATGCAAGGTAGACTGTGCAGCTAAGGGACAAAACTGTGAAATTTTATGATGCAAGGCATTGCTACAAGATGAGGCCCTAGGAGGACACATTTGTGCAGTTTCAGGATGCAAGGTAGACTGGACAACTGAGGGACAAAACTACGTAGTTTTTGGATGCAAGGCACTGTTGCGGGATGAGGCCCTCAGAAGACACATCTGCATAGGTTTAGGAAGCAAGGTGAATTGGGAAGTTGAAATGCCTGAGGGATAGAACTCCACAATTTCTAGAGAGAGTGGGTTCCGGTTGAGGGAAGGCCACTGGAGAAAAACACTGCACAGTTTTGAATGCTAAGGGAGGCTAGGATTTCTGCACATTGTGCAATTCAAATAGGCATGGGAAAAGCTTGAGGGTTACATATGCGAAGTGCGGAAAGCTGTATGAGGCTAGGTTGCTAGGGAAACTTCAAAATTTAGATAAGTGTGAGATCAATGAATAGTGATAGAACTTGACTATGATCATTCATTTGAACACTTAGTGATACAACATAGACTATCCAGAACATATAACACATATAACACACATAACATAGACAAACTTTGTGGAAACTTATGACAAGTGCGGCTCCGATGATAGACTTTGGGAGGATAAAGGAAATACTCATGTAAGAGTGTGTGAAATGAGTGTGAAACATGTCTATATGGTGAGGATAACCCATTCACAAAAAAATCACCCCTTGAAGAAAAAAAAAATTCCCTTTGTATAACAAGCGATAATCCCCATGCCCAAAGATGACACATACTATATAAAGATAAAAGCGTGAACGAATCTTAAGATCGAAGAGGGATGCTTGAGATCACCAACTTACTAAATAAGTGACTAAGGAATGATCGATGACAAGATCCACAGTAGGCTCTGAAATTTAAGTATAGGCCAAAATTTTGGAGGGTGTTGTAGCAGCTACAACACTTGGCGACACAGCAGTTGAATACCAACTTCTTTATATAGGTTCATTTTAGTGCATGGCCTTTGTCCTTTAGGGAGTATTGGTTCATCGTGAAAATTACTTTGGCTTCCCCACTTACCCCACGGGTAGACATGGTCCCCTTTGTACCTTCTAAGTTGAACACAACATAAGATTCATCCAGATCGTAATGTTTCGAATTGGGAAGGGTAGTTTAGCTCACAAGCTTAAGATTTTCAGAGTATAGTTTTCATCTCTGGTGTTGATCCACTGCCAGTAGGCCTGGAAAGCACCTCGGTGGAGTCACGCAGGAACACAAACATTTCTCCACAGCCAGCGAGCCTATACAATATCCTAGTGGAGTTGCTTGCTTCACCTCTCTGCGCATGAAGCCTTTCTCTTCTTTCGCCTTTGCTATTTTTTTTTATAAAGAGAATTGTGCATAAGCACTCATTTATTTTTGGGATGGAAGAGGGATCCCAATTTATTGAGAGTAGGAGAGTTTGTTCCTTCAAGGAATCATATAAAGACCTCTGATTTAGGTTTGCTCATTTATATTTTTCCCCTTCTCCATTTCTATGAGTTGGATAAGCTTGAAAAAAACAAAGTAGAAAACTGAGTATAGGCATGAGGTTCCCAGACTGGACACAGGTTCATGGTTGGACCAAAACACTCCTTACATATGGATCATGTTTTCCATCAAGACTTCATAGGCTAAAAGTTACAACCAAACATAAAGAAGATGAACACATGACTAGACACGGGCTGCAGTGTCACAAGACTCTTTGAACTTTAGCCACATACAAATTTAGAAGTCAGGACACAGTAAGGCACAACACTTATTCACTTAATGGAAATGAAAGGAAAACTCAACAAGGAAGAAAACAAAGAAAAAAGAAAGAAGACATAGAACTAGGAAACAAAATCAAAAGGAAAGAGAACAAAATGACCAAAGCAAATAGGGTGTAAAACTAGAATAAGAGATCCAAGATGCACTATGAGTGCAAGGAAGGGAAAACTAAGATGCAACTAATCCTACTCCTAACCTAACAACTAGAAGGTCAGGGTCACATAAAATGAAATTTCCAGTGAAGCCACCATGATTGTTCCTGAGCTGCATCCACAAATATATGAATGATTAAAACAGATAAAAGGTGATGTGCAACATAAAATATAAAAACTTGAAAAACTTGCACAAGGGAGGGAAGGTCTTGCATGTGGGCAGAAATACGTGTCACAACCACTACTTTTACCCAATCAACATGCTTACCTATTTTATGGATACCACTTTTAAACAAACCACAGAATCCTCTTGCGAGTGTGTCCTCATCTTCACTGAGCTTCTTAGAAAGCGTGAGGAAGGATTGAAACTTGCTGCCTGCAACAGAGCTTGCCAAGTAAGATTGTTCCAAATATTCAGCGATTGGATCATAAAATTCATGACGGCCATCTTGAAAGCCTCGTGATATTTGGAAGGATGAATTTTCGATTCGAGATACGAGATCACGATGGGAATCTTGTATGGGAAGATGAAATCTGATAATTCTTAACAATCATGTCAAGACAGTGAGTACCTTCCATAATCATCAACGAAAGTTGAAGTGGCTCACCTGCTTGACATAAATATGAAGAGAGAGATGTTAAACAATGAATATCAGAGAGCGTGAAGCAATTTTCATTGGATGTCCTAATAAGAAAATGATAAGCTAAATGACAGTTACCCAAGATAGAGAATTGGTCAAATGGGCTGATTGAAAAATTAAATTCTCAGTTTGAAATGAACACAAAAAAATCCATTTGAACATTCTTGAAAATGATCTGAACAATCGAACCAAGTTTGTTGTGAGCTAGATATGACGGATCGCCTTCCTGCGATTGGTGACCAATTGCACAAGAATCATGGTCATCACAAGAATTTAAAAATGATGCTAGCACCATGAATGCATGAAACCAATTGAGGCATGGCAGATGGAGAGGAACTTGATTCGTGTGATAGCTTGTGAGTTCATCATCACGTAGGGATATTTTTGGTGTGACGAGAGGAAAAGTTTGTAGTACAAGAGTCACAAGAAGACTGAGGAGCTGACCATTAAGGGCGCACTTCGATAAGTATGATTCTTGACAAATATAGTCTTTGAGATGATCAACTTCATAATCCCATGACATCGTGAGAGATGGACATCCCCAACCTAAGTTTGATGTAAGAGATTTGCATGAAGATGAATTCATTGCAATAGATTCATTAATTTAGTCGTACATGAAATTTTGAAAATTTGAAAGATCACACTCGGAATAACAAACATTTTTTACACGGGAATCCACATTAACTAAAACCATGCAGATAGACGATTGTGCGTGAAAAACCAGATCTGATTTGGTTTGGGCCACTTACTAGAGTCACGAAGTCCTGACATAACCATCGATAGATGTTGAAGTGCCTCGACTCCCTAGCACGTACCATAACTTTCCATAATTGTAGAATCAAATTTTGAAGCTTGAACCATATCTTGCATGGGTTGAGGGTGGCTGTTGTTGCTAATTTCAAAACTTCTATCTGGATGGAAGCCATCTTTGTCATAGGTTTCACCAGATTTTTTTAGCTTAAAAAACAATCAAATTTCTCAATTGAAGAGGCTGTTCTGATGGTACATCCAAAGATAAATGTATTGGTGAGCTCACATGAGCAAGTTGATTTGACGAATTGTCTTCATGCAAAAGAAGGGATGAAGGGGAATGGGAAGGATACTCTATGATTAGACTATTTTCAATTTTATCATGGAAAACCTCACTGCCTTGTGTCAATTGAGGAGATAACTCATCACATGAAGAAGCAAGATAACATGGAGTATCTCTGCCGCATGTAGATGCATTGTAAATGGTAGGACACAAGGGAAAGTGAGGTGTTGAGTCTCAAAATTGTCTTCCATATTCATCCATATTTCCATCCGTTCATAAACCATTTAGCCCTCATTTCATAACTATCTAGCCTAAGACCCTACATCAAGTAACCATCTTCATGATTCTATGGGTTAGGATCCTTATTTTCAAAAGTTATTTTTTTACGAATTTAAAGTTAATTCATGATTAAAGACTAGGAAATTAACATGGTTTCATATATATGTGTGTGTGTGTGTGTGCAATGAGTTTTGTGACATGTGTAGATCATTTGGAAGCTTCCAAGGCACCCTTATGTGGCCTCCCAAGATCAAATTCGAATTTCAACTCAAGAGGTGGACCATATTCCAAGGAGAAATATCATGGAGATATTTATGAGTCATGGGGTTTGTATCTAGTATTTAGGGATAAGTTGAGACAAGTATGGATCTAGTAGATATTTAAGGGATCTACATTTATTGAGTAGATATCCCTAATTCATGTATAAATAGGAGGAGCATCCTTCAAAGGAGGCTAACAGTTGTCAGTTATTCATTAGCATCAAATTTATGATTGTTCATTCAGCATGAATAATATCATTTTCTCCAAATCATGAGTTATGAGTGTTGTTTGATTCTTAAGATGTAATAATTGTTCTTGTGTGCTCATTGAGGAACGGAAGGATCCCCATCAAACACAATCTACATACAATTGTAGCATAGTTTGATTTCTGTTATTTCCTTTCGTGCAAGTGTGTTTTACTTTCTATAAGTGTGATTTTCTTTCTGCATGTTTGATTTACTTTCTTACATTTGATTTGATTGTCATTAAACTGCTTTCTTACTAGCTATCTTAGCTTTCTTGCTTGACAACTAATCACTAGTTGCTATTTACTTCTTTCTTGCTTGACAACTAATCAAATGAATGTAATTCTGAACACACAATTGCAATGAAAATTTGACCATAATTGTTAATTGTTTTTAATGATTGAGAGGAAAAATGACATATGAAAAAAATTCCAATTGATTACATATTTTCGTAGTGTGGCACAATCATATTTCAATTCTTTTGTTGAGTTCATTTATGGGCTAATCAGTATATCTACTTCCGAGCTTAGAATTTAGCTGCTCGTAAGGTTACGCGCAGCACCAACAGGCCCAACCATCATATGGAATAGGAAACGATGCCATACATGCTGTCACTCTAGATCACCACAACCAATAGCCAAGGAGGACCACCATTTCACGCACAACAATTTAGCTGTATGAAGCTGCCCAGATGCCCTGCACAAACAACAATTTAGCTGTATGAAGCTGCCCAGATGCCCTGCACAAACAAATGATGAACATAAGACAAAACATGGCCAGACATTTTTTAAAACGTGTTTTTTAATCGAATGAGAATGAATCTCAGAAAAATAAAACATGGGTTTTTCTTAGAACAGGATGAATTATGTTTTCAAAGAGAGATTTCCTCAAATTCGTAACCGTTTGAGATATTTCCGGGGTTCTTTGGATCCTTATTTTCTAGATTTCGTGGAAAAAATAGATTTTCAAATTTAATACACAACTGCTTCAAGTTGCGGCCATGTAGAAAAGATCATATTCGATTTTGGATGCTACATCACAACGCAACACCATACCAAGCCCAGCTTCAATGTCGATGCATGAGGCATTGTTTAAGAATAAAACTCCAAGCTGGGATAACAATAGTTCGAGGACAATATCATGGCAAGGAGGGTTCATATTTGATCTTTGTAGGTGCACCCTTATTGAATTAATTGATTTCATCACGGATGGGTGCAGTATTCAGTTATTGAGTTGTTGAGCCGCCCACACTACTTCAACAACGAAGTTGATGGATCACGTTAAATGAGAGATTTTAAAAACAGAGGCATGCAAAATCCATTTTTGGAGCAAAATTAGTTTTGAAATTTATGTTGACCTCTTAAATTTTGAATTTTTTTAAGTTTTTCAGATTTGGAGGGATTCTCTGATCCATATTTCCCGTGCTGTGTTTGTGGATCTGAAGCCAACTGTAATTGACAAGTTGAAACATAATTCTCACAAACAACATTTGAACCGACCTACATAAAATGGTGTATCCTTCTCCATTGTTTTGAGATCGAGGGTTTCCATGCCTCCGGCATTTGTAATCAAGCAATGCCTCTCCATCACTCTTCAATGCTGCATAGTGAATCATCTTCAACTTGCTCTGTGTGACTGTGAATTTGATAACCTAGACTACGAGGCACTGAGAGCATTGATTCTTTCAGTCTTGGGTCAGAGTTACAGGTTTCTTTTCCACAACTGGTTTTAACAATGATCCATTGCAATAGTAGAAGTGTTGGCTTTGAAGTTTCATTTTCATGGATGATAAGGTGTATTTTATTTTAATTATTGAGTAGAGGAGTTCATTCTATAGCCTACTATGAAGGATATATGTTTTCCAAAAAAAAAAATTGCATTTTTAATAAAATTTGTTTACTGCATCAATAAAAAAAGTAGGAATTTTCTCATTTTTCTAAAGAAGGTACTAATTAAATTCAATGATTGGACTGATTACTTGCATAGTTGTGTACACCTATCAAGAGTTTTTTAGATCCAGGTAATGTGCAATTCTAAGCTGAAAAATAATTCTGCAGCTCTGAATTTAATGATCTATTTGTTGACAACGCATTCTAATAAAAATTCATGAGTAGCATGCCATCTCATTTGACTACTTCATCTTTCACATAAGCATCATGTTCCCATGCCACACTTAAGCATGACAATTTTCACTGTTTCACAAAAATTTCAAATAAGTGTAACTTTCTCATACGACATCAGTTTTTCGATTCAAATGTCGACAGAAAGATCTTGATGAGATATAAACAATGAAAAAGATTTCATCAGTATTTGAAATAGAAAAAGAATGAAGAAATTGCCAACAAGACATTACAAGTAAACCAAGGCACTAGTTTCGAAACAGGTAAAAATTCATTTGATTTTCTTTCGTGAATTTGTTTTACTAGTACCAATTCTCAGTTTTTTGTGTAAATTTCATAAATAGAGACATTGATCACCTTTATCTTGTGATAATATTATGTTTCATTGAATAAAAAATACTAAGTGTTTTTTTGCAGATTCCAGGAAGATAAACAGATAACCATAAGGAAAACATTGTCTCTCAAAGACCACATTTCTTTCAAAAATAACATGATCAGAGTAACATCAAAGATGAAATATCCAAAGCATGATCACATGATTTTGGATAAAGAACGCTAAATCAAATCAATCATACCATTTCAAAACCTTTCAAATACCAGTCTTACCATTGCATTCCAACTTATTCAGCTAATAAAATCTTCATCTCATTTTCCTGCCTCGCTTTCACTAACCTATAACCCAGCAATAAAACCATTCAGCTCCCCTACAAAGTTGATTCATTCCATTTTCCTTTTTCCTTTTTCAAATAAACCTTGATCTGCTGCGAAATTTTTCATCCATAGTCCTTCAAAATTATTGTTTTATGCTCGCAGTAGATGATGGAGGATTCATTAAGGTCTCCCTTCTAACAAGTCTTGGCCTATCGACATCAACACATTATCTAGGTTGAAGGCTAGAGTCCTTATTAGTACCTTGAGACTTGTAGGCATTAATGACAAGTTCTCTTGCTGACAATCATGGGAATACATCAATTCCCCTTGATCATTGGATCTTGCAAGTAACTTGACATCAACTCATCTATTTGCACTTCGCAAGATGTACTTAGGTACCTTGGCACTCATTGACATTAATGGTGAGTTTGTGTCACATTGGTTAACAACATTCATCAATGGTCAGTAATCCAATGAATTATCTTCATGCTTGACATCAACACATTTATTCACATGAATAGAATTGTACCATCGGGCTTTGTAATGATTGAAGACTACATCATTTCAGCAGTTTGCAATAGGAATCAATTTGTAAGAACACCAATAAAGATCCCAATCTTGCACAAAGAGAACAAATAAGAAGATCAAATTCCTTTGTTTACATACTCCATGATCCAACAACATCAACAACCACACTCTTAAGCATCCACAACTCATGTACATTGAGGGTAAGTGAAGTTATGTGGTTCTCTAATTTTTAGTCATGCAATTCCTTAAAATGCTAAAATTGTAATTTTGGAAAATTCCTAATTACACTCCCTTTCTCATATTGTCATAAACTGAAAAACACCTTTAGTTGGGGGAAAGGGAAATCAATTCATATTCACATTTCATACACCATCACACATTTTCATTTCATTCCAACTTGCATATTCTTTCCAATCAACTATTGTTGCAGTATGATTCCAAAATATTATATGCTTTGAAAATTATCAATTAATTGCTAGTTATGATAGGACTTGAAAAGAAAATTCTCAATGTTTTCATGAACTTTGATGCAACAAAAAATAAAAAGAATTGTTACATAAGAACCAACCATTAAAAGTATATGTTTCAATCAAATGTATTAAAAATGACACAAAGTTTGCAGAGAATCCATACAAGCAAAAGCTCATAAAGAATCAAAGCATTTCAAAAAAAAAATCAACTTTTGGGTAAATGAATCAATTCAATAGTTGCATGAGGACATGCAACAATGTCAGTGAGGGGTATGTTGAGTCTCAAAATTGTCTTCCATATTCATCCATATTTCCATCCTTTCATAAACCATTTAGCCCTCATTTCATAACTATCTAGCCTAAAACCCTACATCAAGTAACCATATTTATGATTATATGGGTTAGGATCCTTGTTTTCTAGAGTTATTTATTTTATGTATTTAAAGTGAATTCATGATTAAAAACTAGGAAATTAACTCGGTTTCATATATATATATATATATATATATATATATATATATATATATATATATATATATATATATATATATGTTATGAGTTTTGTGACATATGTAGATCATTTGGAAGCTTCCAAGGCACCCTTATGTGGCCTCCCAAGATCAAATTCGAATTTCAACTCAAGAGGTGGACCATATTCCAAGGAAAAATATCATGGAGATACTTATGGGTCATGGGATTTGTATCTAGTATTTAGGGATAAGTTAAGGCAAGTATGGATCTAGTAGATATTTAAGGGATCTACATTTATTGAGTATATATCCCTAATTCATGTATAAATAGGAGGAACATCCTTCAAAGGAGGTTAACAATTGTCGATTATTCATTAGCATCAGATTTATGATTGTTCATTCAACATGAATAATATCATTTTCTCCAAATCATGAGTTATGAGTGTTGTTTGATTCTTAAGATGTGATAGTTTTTCTTGTGTGTTCATTGAGGAATGGAAGGATCCCCATCAACCACAACCTACATACAACTATAACATAGTTTGATTTCTATTATTTCCTTTCATATAAGTGTGATTTTCTTTCTGCAAGTTTTATTTACTTTCTTACATTTGATTTGATTGTCATTAAAGTGCTTTCTTACTAAATATCTTAGTTTGCTTGCTTGACAACTAAATCACTAGTTGCTATTTACTGCTTTCTGGATTAATTTACTGATTTTTTGATTATCATTGTTTGCTTCTTATAGTTTTTCATAGATTAATTTTCTTTTGAATAGTTAAGAAAGTCCATGGCGTTAATTCATTCATTCTAGCTTTAGAATTTAATTTAGTTTTCTTGCATGAGATTTCTTTTGCATTTTTCTTTAGTTATATTTGTAATATGCATTTCCTATCTCTCTTTCCATCCTAAAAAATCTTTCTACATCAGTTTCATCTGACGTCCCATATATTTTGGTTTGCTTCTAAGTTTACGAAACCCTCGGGTTGACATATTAAAATGACAAGGGAGTATGCATACCATTAAATCGCCCTACATGAGGTGAAGAGGAAGTTTCAATATGAACATCTTCTTTGACTGAAGCAGATTCTAGATATGAGTTAGAGTCTTCATGAGAAACCAGAAGATCACATGATATGCTTTGAAATTTGTCACGATATATGGAAGCATGGGAGTGATTACTGCCCAAGACTAGGTGTTGATCAAAAGAATTGATTGGACTAAATTTTCCACTGAGATTAGAATATTGAGAATCGTTCAAGAATGGAAACTTGTTGTTTTGATGTAGACAATTTTTAAACAGAGAGGAAGAATTGGTAGTGTCCTCACCTTCTTCCTCCTCTACCCGCGTAATGCGACTGCCTTGCCCCTCATCACAATTTGAGCCAGTAGCTTGAGAAACAAGAGGATGTGAAAAACTGGTTGGTGAAATAGATTGATTAAGTGAGACATGGTAAAAGTAACCATGATGTGGAGAAGATAGAGGACAACAGAAATCTAGATCAGTCTTGAGATTAGAGTTGTGAATGGTGACATACTTTTGTGAAATGGAGGAGTGAGTCTTTGTTGTAGGCCTCCTGAGCCATTATGGAATTTCCTCCATTGAAGCAGAAGATGGATGAGAAGATGGGTTGGGGATTTGATTTGTAGATTTGTTAGCTTCATGATCACTGCAAGGGGGCACCCACATCGGGAACGAAAAAGAAGGAGGACAAGGAACAAACGGGGTGGTCGGGTCCTATTCTGTAATCTGAGCTACCTCATGATCCGCAAGAGTTGGGGAGGAAGGTAAATTAGGGGATTCATTGTATTGGGAGACATGAACCAAGTGTTTAAACTCTTGTCTCAAGAAATCTATGCTCAAAATATTATCAGGAATTTCACAACAGATGTGAAGGAGTTGATCTGAAAAGTCCTCAACTGATTCATCAGGCTCCATTCTTAAATGATATATTTTTTCATAAACATCTCGGTGGTTGTACTTATCGAAATATTTAACCATCATCTTAGCAAGCAAAACGAATGAACTTATAGAAGCAATGGGTAATATATGACACCATTTTTTAACACAACCTTCAAATGTGTGGGTGAGTAATATAGCCCAAACATATTTAGACTTTATTTGGTCATGATGACAAAGAGTCATAACTTGAAACAGATGCACATGAAAAGGTGATTCACCCTCACCATTGAAAGTCAACTTGGATAGCTCATGAATAACTTCCACAGGGATGGTACAATTAAGCTTTTAGAAAAACATCCTAGGATTATGGTTTTAGGAAGAGCCATTTTAAATAAGAGATTCAAACCAGACTATACGGGCACATCTTATTGTCTCACCCTCCTTCTAGCGCCATTTTGTTGATGGTGTTGGAAATCTGCCAATCAAGGGGATCTCCCCAATGTGAAGTCCTAACTAGATCTCACACTGTTTGGTGTAGGATTCCCATCTAGTATAAATGCCTGGTTTCCATATACTTAGAGATATGCCTTAGTTTTAGTTGTTAGCAGATGAGAGTGTTACACTGGTATCTTCAAACAAAAAGGTAAGTGTGCCTGGTGAGTGTGTAATGTAACTGTTTCAATGTTCTCTTACTGCAAAAGGTGGGAGAAAAGTGAGCCTGTAAGTGAGAGGAAATAGTACTACCCAGGAAGAGAGACATGCAAACTATGAAGGTCTATCCAACATCTAGCAAAATAGTCCACAACGTATGTGATAGCCATTAATACCAAAGTACAAGAGAAAACTCGTCCACCATCCCACAAAGTAATCCACAATGGATGTGATGGTCATTATAACCAGTAAGTGAGGAAGGTCTGTTTAGTATCCTGCGGAGTAGTTGACAAGGATGAGACATCAATGATAACCGATACATCACATTCCCAACAAGGTAAGTACTAAAACAACCGAAATAGTTCAACTGCCTTAGTACATGTGAAAAAAACATGAATTACAAATTCTAAAAGAATAGTCTTACAAAAATACACAAAACATGCATGAAAACATGCTGGCCTGAACATGCTTCTATATTAAGAAAAATTTCCAAGAAACATATGTACAATATCATACATCACTAGCCCAAATAATTGGACATTGGATTCACTCCTTTCTCCTTAAAGAAGTAACTGAAAAAAATCTATGCTTCATGGGAGGAGCCAAGGTGAAAATTCCTTTCTCATAAAATGGGAGGGGTATATATAGCCAAGGATGATGCTTGAACCTTGTGACTCCTAAATACACTCATGACTATTCAACTTCCATTAATTCTAAAATAACACGACTCTTCATCTTCATTGTGTCCGTTGGAATCTCAATTTAAATTACATTCAGTTACAATAGATATGGCCCATAGTTGTGATGTGGTGTCGACAACTCATGACACAACTTGACATGACAATGCTGACATGGACTGGTTGGCTGTGGTGGAAATGTCAAGATGTTGTTGTTGCTGAGTGATGGATGTGTTCTTGGATGCTCTTTCTCTTCTCCTCCACATAGATTAATGTTGCAGGGTTTTCAATGATCTTGGTCTTATAATATGGTTGCATGCTTGTGTTCCCTTCACTTGTTCTTTGATGAGATTTTTTCATCCATCCAGCAGCAAATAAGTCTTCTAGAATGTTTTCTCCTTCTCCATCTCATTCGTCCTCTCAACATGATTTATCAGTGTACCTGTTCTTGCAATTCACTCATGATGGGACACCATCAAATCCAAAGCCTCCTAGTCTAAGATGATGCATTGTTTTCTATGGATCGTGCCTAGGACATATGATAGGCTGGGGAAGAGGGCCTAGTAATTGTGCACTGTGTGGTTCTAGGTGACAGGGAGGGAAACTGGTTACGAAGACTGTGTAGAGTGCAGCTCACGATTGACTAAGGAACTCCGGGATACAATCTTGAATGTTAGGGAAAACTACACAGTGGCCACTGGGAGGTAGGATTGCGCAATTGAGGTCACTAGTGGCAGTTACAAGGTGGGATCCTAGGGCACCTCTATGCAATTTTATGAGGGAAGACAAGAGAGAGCGACAGAGGGACTAGAGAGGATAGTTCTGTGCAGTTTTTGGCAGAAGTGAGTCCCAATCGAGGGAAGACATTGGGAGTACACTTCTACTCAGTTCTAGGAGGAAAAGCGGGTTTATTTCTCTGTGTATTGAGGGGTTCTAGTAGGTGAGGGGGAGGATTGATGACTGATCTTGCAAAGTGCGCATTTTAGGTCGGGATTTGAGGAACTTTTTGCGCAATTCTAGGAAGGAAGGCAGGTTGCTCACTTTTGGGATTACACAATATAACTATCCTAGGGGGGTAGCCTCAAGCACTACATAATTCCAGGAAATAGAGCAACATCATTGAGGGCTGAGACTACAATTCAACTCAGTTGGGGTCTGGTGAAGTGGAGTTGTTTAGTCAGAAGGATTTTAAGGAAAATGGCTAAGTGTGGGAGACAAGTGAACTTGTGAGGACTTGACATTGTGATCACACATTTAGCATACTTGGACAACATGACAACATAGAACACTAGGACAACAAGACAAAGTATTTCCCTCTGTGAGACTGTATAGAGTTAAAAGTGACAAGGGCGACACTTGGGATAGACCTTTGGACGACTATGATAACACTTGTGTGACAATGCTTACAAATTTATTTATGAGTGTGATAGATGTTTCCATGGCTAGGACAACTTGTATACACAAATACCAACCTTCAAGGTCACTAGAATGGTTCGCAAACATGACATAACAACCAAACATGTCAACAGAAGACAATTGATCCAACAAGCAAAAGGGAGCAAGACACGTAGGGGAAATACATGGAATGAATTTTAGTGCTTGCAACCATGCATGTCATTGAATACAAAATGATATGACAATGATAAACAATCCTTCAAGCTACACTAAGAGGTGTATTTCAAAATATATGCTTTTTTTTTCCATACCTACCCTCCAAAGCGTTATGCATCAGGTGGAATCTTCATGCAACCTTGATCTTCTATCATACCTTGGGTTCCTTGGTCTTCTTATCTTTCTCCTCAACTCCTTGAGAGTCAACTAGCATATCATCCTTCTTCGTGGCCCCTGAGCGATATAATTGCGTAGTTTCAGTGGGAAATGAATATTGTGGGATGAGGCCCTGAGAGGGAACATTGCGCAGTTTCAGGATGCAAGGCAAACTGGGCAGCTGAGGGAAAAAACTGCACTGTTTTAGGATGCAAGGCACTACTGTGGGATGAGGCCCTAGGAGGACACATCTATGCATTTTCAACATGCA
Organism: Pinus tabuliformis; assembly: GCA_031772625.1. NCBI lineage: Eukaryota > Viridiplantae > Streptophyta > Pinopsida > Pinales > Pinaceae > Pinus > Pinus tabuliformis. Next base: position 787,861,270 of record CM062813.1, on the reverse strand, counting down.
AGGCAGACTGGGCAACTGAGGGACAAAAATGTGCAGTTTTAGGATGCAAGGCAATGTTGTGGGATGAGGCCATGGGAGGATGCAAGGCGAATTGGGTAACTAGAATTCCTAAGGGACAAACTTCATAGTTTCTGGAGACAACGAGTTTTGACTGAGGGAAGGACACTGGAGGAAACCAATGTGCATGTTTTAATGCTAAGGAAGGCTTGGATTTTTTCACATTGTGGAGTTCCAGCAGGAAATGGAAAATATTGAGGGTTACATATGCGAAGTGCGTGGTTTAAGAAAGCTAGATGAGGCTAGGTTGCTAGGGAAACTCTGGAAGCTGGCTAAGTGTGGGATCAATGGAAATGATGTGAATAGTGATAGAACTTGACTAGGATCACATAATTGAACACTTAGTGACACACCATAGACCATCCAGAACATATAACACATACTTCACTTAATGCAACAACCTTTGTGGCAACTTACAGCAAGTGCGACTCTGATGATAGACTTTGGGAGGATAAATGCGACACTTGTGTAAGAGTGTGTGAAATGAGTGTGAAACATGTCTATGTGGTGAGGGCAACCCATTCTCACAAAAATTTCCCCTTGAAGAAAAACAAATTTCCCTTTGGATAACAAGAGATAATCCCCATGGCCAAGGATGAAACATACTATATAAAGATACAAGTGTGAATGACTCTTAAGATCGAATCGGGAAGCTTGAGATCATCATATTACCAAATAAGTGACTAAGGAATGCTTGATCATTGGACCCACAGTAGGCTCTGAAATTTAAGTATAGGCCAAAATATTGGAGGGTGTTGCAGTCGCTACAACAGGGGGAACTACTAAGAAACGTAGTTCATGGTTGGGAGGAACATGAAAACCTTTAATCTATTTCCAGGAAACTTTTAGATAAGTAAATGAATCTATGTCTTGAATGAATGAATATAATTCTATTATGATTATAAGTGTTTTTGTTTATATTAAAGGGAAGGAATGTCTAAACTTTACTAATATTCTGTAAATAAAATGTGTATGGATTTGTATGTATCTATGAGTTCTTTTGTGCAGGAAAAACTAGTTGTTACAGGTCTAGAGTAAACATTCCTCTATTGGAGGAACTGGGAAAGAAGGAAACCCTAAGCAAGAACTAATCTTAATAATTACCATACAAGTGAAATATGAAAAGTAAGATAAGATGGTTTTTACTAAAATACAAATTATCTTAGGTAGAATTAGAAACTAGAAATTATAAGAAATATGGTTAAAAACAATAAATCCCCTTGTCATATAGAAATTATTTCATTTCGATACTTTAGTAGAAGAGAATTACAGTAAAATAGTAAATAAATTTTATGCCCAAGTTAGTATGTTACAAGCCAAAAACTAGAATTTTGTCGACTGGCTATTGGGCAGGAAGTCCCAGGAAAGACAATAATAGGGCCTCAAGAATAATTTTAGTAGATTCCCATGAAAAGAGTTCATGAGGCCTCTGGCCTATGTTTGTGTTTATTCTCTTACAAAAAAGAAAATAAAAGTAAACAATTACCATATTATCTATTCAAGTATATAGGCACAACTATGCATAAATCTGAATGTACATTACATTTTAGAGTCTACAAGGGATACTCTAACATGCATACATGGACCCAAAAAGAAATGGAAATATTAATAATATGGGAAACCATAGTTGTAGCTACTATTTCATGTACAATAAATAATGTAAATTTCTCTTCTTGAAAATAGAATGAAAGATTGCATCATTAGGCCACAAGTCAGTTGTAAATATGTCTTATAGTATGAAAATCTCAATTAAGAAAAGGAGGGGTAAGAACCCTTAATTAAAAGTCAATTTACATGGGTCTATTTTTTTTCCTGACCTTCCACCACCATTTTTAATAAAACCCTCAATATATTTCATAAGAATATCACTGAAAGCTAATATAAAACCCTATCCAATTAACGAGATTTTCTTCACACTCTAACTACAACAACGCGGTTGACATTAATTTGGAGCCAAATATGGCATCAAAACTTGTGGAAGGGTATCAAACAATAAGTACTTGAAGAGTCAAAGTGTGAATAATATTTTTTTGTAGGAAATTAATCCAAAATCATGCCTCAAGATAGACACTAGTTCGATGGAAAACTAACCTCTGGACATAAGAATAACTCCTTAGTTTGTCTTTAAAAATTATTAATAAAAACTCTTATCAAAATTTTGTGAAAATTTTAAGATAACCAGAGTATCACCTTAAAGAGGACAGGTGTAGACCTCCACTCCACTCTGTTACAGTGGGAGAAGCATCAAACTAAGAAAAAAAAAAAAGATATATATATATATATATATATATATATATATATAGATATATGTATGTATGTATATGTATATATACATACATACATATATCTATATCTATATATATATATATATATATATATATATATATATATGTATGTATGTATGTATGTATATATATATAGATATATATATGTATGTATGTTTGTATGTATATATATATATATATATATATATATATATATATATATATATATATATATGTATGTATGTATGTATGTATGTATGTATGTATGTATACCCCTCGAAGAAGGAATTCAAGTCAGGGTTTTAGTTTGAATTGAATTCTGGGAAAAATGTTTACCTAGGGGGAAAATGCCATGAAGGATCGTTAGTATGGTCATGAAATTTTGACAAAGGGCTGACGTCATGTTGAAAATCTCAGTGCGAACCAAAGTTAACTTGAAACATAACACCAATCCATGAGATTAGAATATGCAATTTATGATCATTTAACCCAAATATATAGAATATGTACACTTTAGCAAAGAGAATGAATAAATAGAATGAGAAGGTCAAATTATGAGACCTAACGTGCCAATTATGTTTTAGCAGGAATGCAATCTTCATTCTCATCAAAATTTCAACATGGTAATTGAAATATGGTTTCAAACCTTTGAAGGCTAAAAGAAAAACCTTTTTCCTTACCAAAAATCCATGTGGTTGCAACGCTCAGATCTCAACCAATGCAAAGCCCAAATGAGCTCAATATGGTGGGATACCAGGGGTAGGTAGTTACCATAACAATGCAAATACCATCCCCATTATCGATCAAAACAAGTAAATAATCATCGTTAAAGTATGACACTTGTATAAGGTTCCATCAGACCTCATGAACCCCCTTTCCATGTAAATTATTTTCACATTGATGGATCGCTAGCTAACCTCCATGTGTAGTCCAATGCCACGAGGGTTTCAAGATCTAGAACTTCCATCCCACAACATTGTGTATATATATATATTTCAACGCAAAGACTTAACAAAAAAGTTATATATGCAACACATATTATGGGTAGACTTGGTCATTCAATATCAAACATTATGAATATAGGCGTGTATATTATGTATCAATCTATGGTTATATTGTAGTTTGCAATGGTATATGGTAAGTGTGACAAGGGGTTGTCAAAGTGTAATAATAACAAAGAAAAATATAAATGACAAGCCCCCCCCTCATTATATTGGGAGGAAATTCTTGTTGAATCAATGGCATGCCAAAGCTTTAGTATTAAAACTTATAAACAAAATAAGAGACATTGTGCATTAGGAGATAATTGAGCCAAGTTGGATAAAAGAAAAAATTTGCAGAGATCATTATATTATTACTTAAGGTAGGATAAACCAGATTTGAGGATGGAAATCAATGAGATACTTTCCCTCTGTGTGTAAAATTAAAATATCATCTTATTGATATGGATATATATCTATATCTATATATATATATCTATATCTATATCTATATCTATATCTATATATATATATATATATATATATATATATATATATATATATATATATATAGATATATATATATATATATACTAAAAAAATATTGTTTAATGTATGGTAATTCTTAATTATTTACTCAGAAAACTTGGAGGGATGTTAAATATATAATGATAAGCTAGAAGAGTGTTTAGATGAAGCAAGTTGTGTTGGCCCCATGCTCACTGGTATGGTCATAACTCTTCTCCTTTATGATGACAATATTATTATTTTAGCAAAGGAACCATTAAAATCTTGGAAAACAACTCAAAATCCTCCAAGATTTTTTCTCCATGTAACAACCCTGGTTAAAAATCCATGTAAATATAAGAATATAAGACCATGGTCATGGGACATGTATTCCAAGATGAATGGTGGAAAAAAAATCCTAGTTGGTATTGATTTCAGTTATTATGGCTAAATAAATTGACAAAGGAAATGAAAAGGGCTTTGGAAAGGAAAAATGGCATTTTTGGCACATTTATTTATGAAAATAATGGAAATTAGGAGAAAAGGAAGGTGAAAGGTCATAGGTTGCACATGAGGAGGAAAATGAAGGAAAATAATAGAAAATGAAGAAAATAGAGACCTCACTGATAAAAATCTTATGAGGATCATTTGGCAAGATTTTTCTCAAGATTTTTTCTCGGGCCTCGTCAGTGTAAGCTTTTTTCAGTTCAATTTTGGAATTTTCACTCTATTCTCTCTCTCTCATACTCTTGGACAACACGAGGTCTAGACTCATATACAACATGCCACTTCCACAAGTATGATTTTCCTAAGAATATGTCACAAACTTTAGTAGGAGCAACATCACATAGTACATCATTCGTGAAGGGCTTGATGTTGTTGGGAAGGTGAAACTACTCGCTAACATGGAAATACCGTCCTTGATGAAGCCACCTGATGGTGTACAACCGTGAATGTGCTGTAGTTAGTAGACCCAACTGCTTTAGGACCTTTGCTGAAATGAGGTTCTTTTGGCTCCTGTTGTCGACAATGAAATGAAATGGAGAACCCTTCACCCACATCTATGAGTGGAAGAGGGGTTCCCCCTCCTCTGCATCTTCAGGCTCATTCTTCTAGATCTTGGTGGTGGCCAAGGTGGCACTGGGCTCTGCGTCAATGATCTGCTTCCCTTTTTCATTCCCCTTATCAGGTTATGATTCATAGTAAGAAAATGCCTCTAATTCAGAAGCCTTCAACTCGACTACCAATGACTACTTGGGGCAACACTCACTTGCGTTGTGAGTGGAGCTCTTATTGAACTCTACATTTTCCTGTTTCCTTCTAGGTGGTTTTGTTTACTTGCAGCTTCAACAAGTTGTCTTGGGTCACCCCTCCTTGTATTTTTCCTTTTCTCTGCGGTTTGGCGGCGCCTTTCCCTTGCTTCACATTTGTAGATCCAAAGCCTCGCTTCTATTTAAACTTCTACTCAATCTTGAGAGTGTATTATTACTTTGTGTTGAGGGAGGATATGTCCAAGAACTCCATATCATCCTAGATGAATTTTTGTAGACAACCGAAGTACTTTAGTACCAAATGTCACTTAGAATCCTTGATACCCAACTTTGTGTGAAGGGTATGAAAAAATTTGGTAAAATCTGGCACGTCTTTGTCCCTTCCTTGCCGCAGCGTGGTCGAATTTATGTATTTATCCTCATAGCTCTTGATAGGGTAGTACTTCTCCTTAATGGACTTTTAGAATGAATTGCAAGTGGGTGTGGTTGAAAATAGTGAGGGTTTACTTTCATCATTATTCTCACAATAGGTTTCCCACCAGTTCTTGAAGTGGGGGGCGACTTTCAGAAGTGCAAATGTATTTTCCCAGCTGGAAAAATCATGAACAAAAACATATCCTTCTAGCAGATTTAACCATGTATCTACAACCTCCGCATCTATCTGACCTTCAAATATGGGGATTTCAAATCTAACTTGTACCTTAAAGGGTGTGGCATTTCCAGAGTGCCTACTGGAAAATAGATGCATCGCCTTTGGGTAGGTGTTGAAGGATCTAAGAAAAGTTGTTTATCATCGCATTCCTCTATCATTTGAGGGTTTCTTCAAGAAATATTTTGAAAGGATCTCCTACCCCCTCGTCTTTCTTGTCTTCCGCCATGGGAGGTCGTCGGGGTTTACGAGGCTGGTCTTGCAAGGGTTCAACCAACTCGAGCCCTAACTTCTTATATCATGACCTTGTTGGGGACATGGAAGAAAAAAAGAGAAATATCAGACCGCTCTGATACCATTGAATCAAAATTAATCTGGAACGCAAAAAATCACATATATAACCATAAATATAGAGATGAAGCACAAATAACACTTCATTTCATTAATATCAAATACTGAAATATGCTCTCAAACAGAATGAAATAAACTAGCTTGGGTGATGGTAGCTTATCTTTGAGAAGAGATGTGGTGGCTACATGCCTTTGAAATGTGTTACAATGAGGCTCAAATGCCTATTTATTATTGAACAACAAGGGAAAACCCTAAACAACCAAAACTCTAACCCCATGAGATGGAACACTAAGAGTTTGTGGGCATCCTTGGGATTAATTAGGAAACTAACTTCCCGGGTTCATAACTTGGTAATATTATCTCCATTTGGATCGTACGATACCTTGTCAGAAATATCTCTCCAAGAACTAAGGGATTTGCAGCTCTACAACAGCGAGCTTGCTGCGGACCTAAAAAAACACAGTTTAAGAGGTCAAAACTGCTCCGGAAGTCAAGGACCCCAAAACTGCTAAAAATAGTAAATGCTGCAATAAACAAGGAAATAGATGAAACCAATTGGAGGTCAAGGTGGAATAGGTGGGTGGCCACCAATATCCACCTGGATCAGTCCTCCCACCTTAGGAAGAAATGGTTCCCATTATGTGTACAGCCTCCATGAGGTGAGGAAATTTCTGTTGAACCTGGTCCTTGGTGAACCACTTGCCCTGGTGAAGGAGTTGGCCTGCTTTGACAACTCGATATAGATGGATCCCCTGTTGGTGAGTGTTCTTGATCTATGTTTCCATGATATGATTAGTTTTTGCTTATTCCATGCAATTCAGGTTTAGCCTATTGGTGTGAGTTATTATGCAATGTCAGATGTGTCTAGCAATGGTGGAAAGTATGGCCAAATACGGTCCACATTGAACATTGGGTGCAAAACAAGGAATGGTGGGATGATAAGAAGGAAGGAATTGTCCCCCACAACCTTGGTGATGGTGTATGGCCCATATGGAAGTGGGTGTAGCTTGTGGTGGGGTCTAGTGAGGAGCTCCTTCTGCAAATGTAGCCAAACTTTGTCGCCCACTTGGAATTTGTGAAACATCTGATGCTGATCATGACGATGCTTGTACTTAGCATTGGCTTTGTCCAATATATCATGGACCTGCTGGTGGATGTGTTGAATGCGTTTAATGAAGTTGTTAGCCCTATCGGCTTCGGACTGGACAAGAGCTGAATCTACTTGAGTAGCTGCAAATGGTATGGCCACATCAATGGGACATAATGGCTGAAATCCCAACCCTACCTCAAAGGGGTTGTGGTTTGTTGAGCTGTGGAGAGATCTGTTGTAGCTGTGTTGGACATAGGGGAGGTTTTCATCCCATGTGCATGGATGCTTCGAGTTGTACATGTAAGGAATGTGTACGATCATCCTGTTGATGACCTCTATATGGGCATCAGTTTGGGGATGGAAAGTCATGGAATTAGTAAGTTTGGTATCCAAAATTAACTGAAGACTTGACAGAAATGCACTTAGTAATATTCTATCCTGGTTTAAGACAATGGACCATGGGATCCCAAAGTGCACTCACACTTGCTCAAAGAAGAGGTTAGCAGTGGCCTCTACTGTGATACTCTTCTTGTAGGCTGCCATAATCACCATCTTAGATAATCTGTCGATGACCAAGAAAACACATTCATTTTCGTGCTTAGTAGAAGGGAGGCCCAACATGTAATCCATGGATATGGATTCCAAAGGTCGGCTAGGAGTAGGCAGAGGAGTCTATAGGCGTTGCTTCTTGATGGCTAGTTTGGTAATGGTGTAGACAATGAAGTATTTAATGTACCACCCAACATCTTGATGAAGGTTCGGCCAATGAAAATACTTCAAAAATAATACCATTGTTTTCTCTACCATGAAATGTCCACCGACCTGACTTTAGTGCGCTTCCAAAATCATCTTGGCACACTCGCTTGAAGGAACACAAATGTTTCCCAAGTGGCATAACTCCTGGAGGTGAAAAACTGGAACTTGCATACCTTCTAGGAGTGTCTATTATGTGTTGCCAAATTCTCGATCGCTCTTTTAACAGATGTGGCCACCCCAAAGTCTCGTGCCCACAGGAGTTGGGCATAGTCATCAGCACCATGAATGGCAGTCGAATGAGGCAGTATCCAACATTATTGGTGTTTCCCTTCTTGTACTTAATTTTCAAATGGAATTGTTGCAATTATGTGGACCATTTCTAATGGTGATCGTTCTACAACTTCACTTGTGTCTGTATGAACTACAGGGCTCGTTGGTCTGTGTGGTGATCGTTTCCTTCCCCAGAATGTAATTCTTCCACTAACGACAGGATTACACAATGGAATACATTTCTTTGTTATAGGTGGGATACTTTGGGACTCTATCTTAAAGTGTCTCACTGTAGTAATCCATTGGATTCCCCTACTGAGTAAGAATTGTTGCACCAATAGAGTAGTTAGAGGCATTTGTCTCAATCTCAAATGGTTGTTGTAGGTCAAGTAATGTGAGCACTAGTGTAGAGTAGAGACACTTCTTAACCTTGGAAAAAACTCCTTTTGTGTTTCAGACCAATAGATTTTTTCTCTTGCTCCACCCTTGGTGACTTGACTTAGAGGCCCAAGTGATATGAGAGAACCCCAACACAAACCTGTGGTAGAAATTGCTAAGGCTCAAAAAGTTGTGAAGCTCTAGTAGAGTGGTTGGGGTTAGACCATCCCGAATGACTTGTATCTTGGCTGGGTCCACATTTACACCATGATCATCAATGATGTACCTTATATATTGAACTAGGGTCATTCCAAAAGTGAATTTCTCAATATTGGCACACATTTTATGTTGTCATAGGGTTTGGAGGACCTATCGAATATGGTGGAGGTGCTCTTCCCAACTCTGGTTGAAGATCAAGATATAATCAAAATACACCACCACAAATGCATCGATGAAGGGTCATAATATGTCATCCATCAACCTAATGAAGGTTGTGGGGGAATCAAAAAGGCCCTCCTTGGATTTGAAGGCAGTCTTCTACACATAAGAGGGTTTGATAGCCACCCGGTGATAATCGGACATCAAGTCAATATTGCTAAAATATTTCACCCCCCTGAGCTAGTGCAAAAGGTCATCAATCTGTGGGGTTGGGTACCTATTCTGGATAGTGATCTTGTTCAATGCTTGATAGTTAATACATAGTCTCTAGGTTCTGTCCTTCTTCTGTAACAATATAATCGCGCTCCCACAGGGTGAAGAGATTGGCCTGATGTGCCCTTTTCACAACAACTCATGAATCTACCTCTTGATCTCATCATTCTCTAGAATCGAGGGTTGATATATCGGTCCATTGGGTAGTGACGCGTTCGGGGTTACATCGACGGAGTGGTTGACCTAAGAGTGCGTAGGTACCCCCATATGTGAGGCGAAAATGCCCCTATACTACTCCACGACATTGTCCATCTACTATTTTTGTGCAGTGGAGCCCTATTTGGAAGTCATGGTGACAATATTATTATCTCCCTTAGGGTGTATCATAAGGAAATAAAATTTCCTGCTCTGTGGAATGATCTTACTGCATTTTTTTGTAGAGATTAAAGAGACGACAGTAGGTGGGGTTACCTTCGGTATCCTGTACAACTTATTACCCAAAGTAATAAACACAGAGCAAGGTCTAGAATCATATACAACATGTCGCTTCCACAAGTATTGTTTTCCTAATATTACATCACAAAATTCAAGGGGAGAAACATCACACAGTACCTCATGTGTGAAGGGCTTGATTTTATAGGGAAGGAGACACTATTGGCTGACATAGAGATCTCGTCCTTGGTGAAGCCCCCCGATGGTGTATGAATGTGGATGTGTTGTAGTCGATAGACCCACCCGCTTCATGATCTCTGTTGAAATGAGATTCTGTTAGATCCCATTGCTGACAATGAACTGCAACAGAGAACCCTTCACCGACATCTATAAGTGGAAGAGGTGTTCCCCCTCCTTTGGATCTTCAAGCTCATTCTTCTAGATCTTGGCGGTATCCATGGTGGCACTGGGCTTCGCATCAATGATTTGCTTCCCTTTGTCATTCCCCTTGTCGAATTCTGACTCAAAGTTGGAACATGCATCTGATTCAAAAACCTTCAGCTCTACCACCAGTGACTTCTTGGACCGACAATCACTTGCGTTGTGAGTGGAGCACTTATGGAACTCACACTATTTTCCCATGTCCTTCTTTGTCTTCAGGGTGTTTTTCTTTCCTTGCTTCTTCGACGAGTTATCCTAGGTCACCCTGCCTTAGTTTTGTCTTTTACTCTGCGGTATGGGGTTGCCTTGCCCTTGCTTCATATTCACATATCCAAAGTATTACTTCTTTTGTTTAAACTTCTGCTCAATCTTGACAGTGTATTGGTACGTTGTGCCGAGAAAAGAGATGTACATGAACTCCATATCATCCTGGATATATCCACGTAGACAACTATGGTACTTGAGTACCAAATGTCACTAATAATCATTGATATCTAACTTCATGCGAAGGGTAAGACAAAAATTGGTAAACTCCGACACGTCTTGGTCCCTTTCCTGCCATAGTATGGTCCACTTTATGTAATTATCCTCATAGCTCCTGACAAGGTAGAACTGCTCCTTTGATGGCATCCTAAAATGAATTCCAAGTGGGTGCAGCTGAAAATAATGAGGTTGTACTTTCGTCCTTCTTCTTACAACACGTTTCCCACTAGTCCTTGACATGGGGGGCAACTTTAAGAAGTACAAAAGTAATATTTTCCTAGTTGGAAAAATCATGAACATAAAAATATCCATCTAGCATATTTAACCATTTATCTATGACATCCACATCTATCTTATGTTCAAATATGGGGATGTGAAAGTTAACTTGTACCTTAAAGGTTGTGGGGCTGTTAGAGTAGCTGCTTGAAAACAATGCGTCGCCTTTGGGTAGCCACTGAAGGATCTAGGCAAAGTTGTCCATCATTGCATTCCTTTATCACTCGAGGGATTCTTCAAAAAAGATTTTGAAAGGATATCCTACCCCCTCATCTTTCTTCTCTTCAGCGATGGGAGGTCGTCTAGATTGTTGAGGCTGGTCTTGCAAATGTTTGACTAGTTTGAGCCCTAACTGCTTATATCCCGACCTTGTTGGGGACATGCAAAGAAAAATAAAGAAAGAGAAGACCACTATGATACCATTGATTTGAAATTAAACAAGAACACAACAAATCAAAATTTAAAATAACCATAAATATAAAGATTTAGAGAAAATAACACTTCATTTCATTAATAGCAAATACTAAAATATTCTTACAAACAAAATGGAAATAAACTAGCTCAGGCAATGGTAGCTTATCTTTGAGAAGAGATGTGGTGGCTACATGCCTCCCAACTGTGTCACAATTATTCTCAAGGGACTATTTAATGTTAAAAAACAAGGGAAAACCCTAAACAACCAAACCCTAACCCCAAGAGATGGAATGCTAATAGTTTGTAGACCCCGTCGGGCTTATTTAGGCAACCAAATTCCTAGGATCGTAACTTGGTCATATTATCTCCGTTTGGCACATACGATACCTTGTTGGAAAGATCTATCTGAGTACTACAAGATTTACAACCATAAAGCTATAGTATTGTTTTTGACCTAAAAAAAATTCTGTTTAGGGGGTCAAAACTGCTCCGGAAGTTCATGACCCAAAACTGCTAAAATAGTAAATGTTGCAATAAACAAGGAAACAGATGAAACTAACTGGAGGTCGAGGTGGAATAGGTAGGTGGCCACCAATATCCACCTAGATTAGTCCTCCCTCCTAAGGAAGAAATGGTCCCCATTGTGTGCAAAGCCTCCATGAGGTGAGGAAATTTCTGTTGAACCTAGTCCTTGGTGAACCACTTGCCTTGGTGAAGGAGTTGGATTGCTTTGAAAACTTGATATAGGTGGATCCTATGTTGGTGAGTGTTGTTTATCTTTGTGTCCATGATGTGATCAATTGTGTTATGTTCCATGCAATCTGGGTTTAGCTCTATTGGTGTGATTTGTTCTACAATGTTGGATGTGTCCAACAATGGTGGAAAGTATGGGCAAAGGCGGTCCACATTGAACACTGGGTACAAATCAAGGAACGATGGAATGATGAGATTTAAGGAATTTTCCCCTGTAGCCTTCATGATGGTGTATGTCCCCTATCAGAGTGGGAAAAGCTTGTGGTGGGGTCTAGTGGGGAACTCCTTCTGCAAATGTAGCCAAACTTAGTCACCCACCTAGAACTTGTGTGGCACCTGATGCTGATCATGGCACTTCTTTTACTTAGTATTGGATTTGTCCAATATATCATGGAACTAATAGTGGATGTGTTGAATGCACTCAACGAATCTATTAACCCTGTCAGCTTTGGACTGTACGTGAGCCAAATTTTATAGAGTAGCTGCAAATGTTATGGTCACCTCAATGTGTCATAATGGCTAAAATCTATGATGAGCCTCGGTATTGCAACAAGAATGCTGCAACTCCCAAGGCTATCAACTTTAATTATCAACCCAGGGTTCATACAAACTTAAGAGGTATTAACACTATATGTATAGCATACAATGTGTCCTTACTTTGTTGTCATGATGTAATGGAGTGCATGTATTGAAGTCAAATCCTAAACTAATTGCAGAAAATGAAATGCTCGAAATGGAAACCTTAACCTATTGCAAGAAAGAAAATACAAGGAAAGAAACCTATTCTAATTGCATAAATATAATGAAATAAATGTAAAATATTACATTTAAAATAGTTTAGATCAATTAACAGAGTTCATTGGAGGTGGCAATCAAGAAAATCATCATTGTATTATCCAATCCATAAATCTGTCCATTAACACAAATTTCTGAAATGTTTTGTATTGGTAAAAAGGAAAATCCTAAGCAGTCTTTAGTCTTCCATAATAATTTATTTAAATCCCAGGGGTCATGATTCAACCATAAGGGACCAAAACCAAGCTTCTTGAGTGAATTTGGGTAAGTAAATGCATGTTGGAAGGCTATTACTGGAAACTAAAAGATGTTATAGATTTACTACAGGAAGTTATAATTCATATAATGACCGAGAAAATCAAATCCAAATTGGATGAGAATATTTTTTTTATTGACTAGGATGTCTTAGGTCTCCATTCCAAGTGGAATCACTCAAAAAGACCTCTGTTAACCCATGCTAAAAGATAGCAGAAAAATTACTAGTATAAAATCTAGAAATTCAAGAACTAGTGGGCTAGTAAATCTATCAAATGACTAACCTAATCAAGTGAAAATGCAATGGGGTAATTTTTGTTATTAACTATAGTTTTTTTGTGATCTAATGAAAGTGGAGCCAACTTGATTGAAGCTCGTTAGCATGATCCAAAAAATAGCTGAAATTTACTGTTCTTTGCCACAAAGGAGTTCCAAAAATCTAGATTTGGGAATAAGAAAACTAATCCAAGTAGATGAATGATTAATATGACCTTCAAAAGCTTTTCCAAAGATAAAATGATGCTTGTGATCGTGAAAAATAACTTATATTAACCATTTAACCCAATCCTACAAGAAGAAATCATTAATACTAAATGCAGAAATAGAAAGAAACAAGAATAAGAGATGCATGTGAATAAGCAGTAAAAAGAAGAAAATAAAGGGCTCTAAGGCTCCTGGTATGGCCAAGCCCAAGGAAAATCAGAGTCCTATGAAGGAGACCAATATCTAGAAGCTGAACATGTCACCAATATTAATTATTTCCATCAATACAATTACACCCCTGCAAGAAATTACAATGGAGCTGCAAAAATACAAGTTCTCTCCACAAGAAGACTAATAAAAATCCACCTCTAGAGGTAAATTTGACTTATTACTTATAAAAAATGATTAGGAATAATTCTCCAGGAAAGAAGGAAGATCACCCCGCCAAAATCCCTTGATTAGTGGATTTGGTTCGTAATGTTAGGAATTTGCATTAAATGGCATGGAACACATTCCTAGATTTTCTCAATCATTGGAGTTCCACAATCTATGCCATAATTCCATAATATCTTATTTATTTATTATTTAATATTGATCCTCCTTTATTAGGGAGAAAGTCCCTAAATTATCCCCTCCTCCAAATCTTTATAATCTGCCCAATATTCTCATAATATTCAACAAAAATAAATAATATTAGGCACAAATATGCAATTATTCATAAACCTTCCTAATGAACATATTAAAATTAAAAATACATTATCTAATGCAAAACGAGAGGTTTAGTGTACTAAAGGATGGTCAGAAGGGTCTTAATTTATGTTTAATTTAGAGGCATGGGCCTTATATTATGTCTAATTTAGGGGCTCATCATACCTCCTGCTGAAAGTGTTGCTCATCCTCTCAGCAACTTAGTGACCTCATTGTGCCTTATTCATGGCCCTGGTGGCCTTTTTCTTGTGCATTCTTCAGTCCTTTCTCTTAAGAAACTTGGAAATAAGTTCTGCAAGGAAAAGCATAAAGATGTAGTTGTTCTGATCATGATTGTTTAATAGTCTTTCAAGCAAAAAAGACGTAACTTTTCTCTTTGCAAGTGAAATTTGTTGGCTTGTAGATTCATTTCATTCATATCCTCTCCCTTGAAACCTTCATTCCATTTTCACTCATTTTTCCGAAACTGTTTGTGCATAGAAAAAAAATCACAATTTTCTTGAGACCATTAACTTGCTTTCTTCCCCTTATTCAACATGGGTTCTTGAATATTTTTCAGTTTGGCAAGGTCCTCCACATCCTTTTCCAACTTTCTGCTACCTTTTTCCACCATTCGGAAACCTTCAAAATGCCTTTAGATGTGAACTAGAACATCCTGTAGTAATTCCTATAAAAGCTACAGGAAACCTTGCAGCGGTTCCTGTTGTGCTATAGGAAACCCTGTTTAAACCTGTTTTGAGCAAAAATGGTAGTCTGAACGTAGGGTAGGCCCTCAGCTTGACTTCCATTCCTTTATCCCATTTCTATAACATATTTTAAGCCTTAGACAAAAGCTAGAAAGAGAATAGAGACATCTTGCAAAACCTCTTTTCATAACTGTAATTTGAGTTCTATTTTGATGGTGAATACCTTATTTCCTTTTATTGTCTTCTTCTTCCCTTTTGTGGCCTAGATAATTGCCAAATGGCCTTGGAGTTCTCTGTTTTTATTAGGTCTCTCTTAGGCATTGCCATTTTGGGTTTTAGCATAATTTTTTCCTTTCTTCCTTCTTTTAGCAACATTCTACCTTCCAGTAGCAGTCATTCCTCCTCTTTCAGGGTCTTCTAACTATATGGGAGTGATCAGAACTGATGTAGAGGGCTTGGAGGATGATGCTAGGGCTCAAAGGGAGTAGTGTAGGTTTGTGAAAATGGAGAGGATGCTCTGTTTGTTTTTTTTTTTTCAAGAAATTTTTAGGGTGAGACAGAGTGCAGGGTTTGTTCTTGAAAAATATCAATTTTTTCTTATGAAATGGGATGGATGAATGATGGATTGATAGTGGATATGAAGTCGATGGAGGGACTGGAGTGTTGTGGTGACTTGGCCTTTGCAGATTTATTTTCTTTTAACTGTTTTCCCCATTCCTCAAAATGATCACCATTCATAATTTGGCTTTTCCACATTGCATGAGTGAAGGAGTGAGATGCAATTAACTAATTGAATGCAGTTGAGACTGCTGACCCATCCTTATCTTATAAAACCTCATCTCTCACACATTGACAACAAATTTATAACTATAATATGCTCAAGAGAAGAGGTCAAGAATATTGAATATCTATGCCTCCCTGATGGTTGTTTTAGAGGCATGCATACTACTTCTGAGTTGATAATTGATATTTTCTTCCCTAGACATGCTAAGTTTCTTTGCTTGCTTCTGCATAGGTATTCATAGCTTGCCGATTCTTTGACTGATAAGGTTGTTGTGTGCAATTTTCTTTCAAGTGTTCAATATTTTTCTGGTGGAGTGGATGGACTGCTTCCTAAGGAGGGTGTTCCCCCTTTTCAATCTTCAGAATTGGGTTCATGTTGCTCAAGGTGGCTAGATCTTTTTCCGTGTGAGTGAAAAAATAATTGATGCTGAAATCTGTTGTAACTGTGCAAATTTCTTACAGGAGGAATCCTCTTCATGTATACTTCATTTAATTCCTCTTTGAGACCTCATTGATGCATGTGGGAATTATGTAAAGTCATAAGAGGTATAAGGACATGGTTAAAAACATCAAGAGGTGCTGTAGGTGGTGGAAACGTTGATGACATTTTTATTTTTTTTCATGTAAGGGAAGGTGGAATTTGAAGATGGATTTTGGTTAGATGGAGTGGATGAGTGATGAAAGTTGTGTTGGGGGACCTATATCAACCTTCCATAAATAGGAAATTACCTTCTGACCCATTTCTCCAATCATATTTCCTCTTGTAGCTTCTTCTCGACCATCCTATGGTACTACAAGATCTTCCTGTAGTAATTCATGAAAACCTCTTGTACCAGACTTGTTTTGTCCATATCTCCCACACAGTAGTCTGGATTAACCTAAAATTTTCTGAGCATGTTTCCATCATCCTTATGCACCTCCCCATAAAAAAAAATTGGTCAATGGATGCACAAATATCGAGAAAATTCAAAAATTATTGTAGGTGATGGAGGCTGATTTATCAAAAATTATGCACTGGAATTTGCTGAAATCACTTGAGCATGTTACCATTATCCATAGGCATCTGCACCTGAAACAACATGGAAAATGGATGCAGGGTTTTCAAGATATGACAAAAATATATTTCTACTCTATGTATTGTTGTTTCCTGTAGTAAAACAGAGCATTCCTGTAGCTTTTTAGGACAACAAGGAAAATGAGTGGTAAAAGTTTGGGAATGATGAGTGCATGGTGGAAATAGATGAGGGTGATGGATTTGCATGGCCTCTGCCCTTCTGGAGCATTTGAGTGAAGGAGGAGAAAGTCCAAGTTTGACTTCCTTTGACTAGAATTTTAACCAATTTTTTTTTCTTTGGTGCCAACTTGTTTTTGTTGCTTGCAGATGTTGGAGAGAATCTACATTCATCAGAGAGATACATGGAGAAAAGATTTTTTATTTTTTCATTTTTTTTTCTTCTAGGCCTACTGGCCGCCTCAATGACGTTTTCAACTAGTAGGTCTGCCTAGGCGCCTCAAAGGAGGTTTTCACCTAAGATCATTTTTTTTTCTCTGTTTTCTTTTCTTCCCAACCCATTTACCAACTCATGGAGGTTTTCAATCAACAAGCCAATCTCAGGCACCTCAAAGGAGGTTTTCACTTGAGTTTTTTATTTTTTTCTTCTTATTTTTCATTATTCATTTTATTTTTATTTTTATTTTTTTACCCTACTCTACTTGACAAACAAAATCACTTTCAAGTATAAGAATACTTCCAATGGAGCCATGTGCACATCAACATGACAAATAAATTGATGTGTAGGCTTGAAATATATGCTTTGACATGTATCTAAATTTAAGAGATCAAATGATTTAACTTTGATGATATCAAGCAGAGTTGAAGAAGAGAGTGTTGATGCAACTTAGTGACTGTCTGGAACCATATTTCAATATAGTTGTGATGCCCCCTGTGCACTTGCTTAGTTGGATCAACTTTGATGTCTTCTTCTTCCATGACCTTTAAATATTCCTCTTTTAATTGATTTTTCTCTTGAGCACATGGAGAATTTGATGGTAACCATGAGGGAACTTTCTCAATCTCTGATTTTGTTGTCTTCTCTTCATCAAATGCAACCCATGATCCTTTAGTATTCTCATTTGAATCTTCTTCTTCTGGATCTGGTCCTTCAATGATATCAAGAGAATCTCTTTTTTGCAATACTCTTCCTGAGCTATGGTGAATACTATTTAACTCAACAGGAGATGTTTGGAAGTGTTGTACCTCAACATTGTAAATGGGCTAAGCTACTTCAATGTGTGGGTTTGGAAATTGTGGTATAGGTAGTTGAGTGGGAGTAAATATTTGGGATGGATGTGGTTGGGGTTGTGGTTGTGGTGGAGGTGGATGGTAGGGATAACATGGAGTTGCATGTGGAAGATATTGAGGAATATATTGAGGATATTGTGGATGGCTCCCATAAGTTCCTTTGCAACCTTGTTGCTAAGATTGGTTTTGGGTAAATGGTCAATGTTGCCAAGGAAAGGGTGTGTTCCAATTACTTTGAGGTGGATATGCATAACCTTGAAATTGTGAATTAGGATCTTGCATCATACTAGGTTGACTAGGCTGCCATGGTCATCTTGGAGCTATATAACATAGCTGCTTCGGTGATTGACTTTCTCCATTTTCCTCTTGGTAAAATTCCTTCAACCTTGGTAATGAGGGGAAATATTTAAAATCATATGATTCTGCATGGACAACACAAATATCAACATCTTCTTTTTGCTCATTTTGTATTCTTAACATTTATACGTGTTCACTTAGATTGCTAAGAATTTCTATTTTAAAGTCATCAAGAAAATTTCCAAGTTTAGCTTGACTTGCCGATCTTGATGTTGATTTACTTTTTCCCTTCCTCTTGATATGTGTTTTCATGTTTCACAAATTTCTTCAAATGATAGTTGGTATACATCACCTTTATTCATGAGATAAAGAATATCAATCCACTCATCCCTAATTGTTATAAGTAAGAGGGTTTTTAGTGTGTCATATCCTAAATGATGTAATTTCCCCCTCTTAACACTATACATGAACCTCTCTATTAAATCTTCAATGCTCTCATTTCTTTTTGATTCGTTCTAAATATTTCCTCTTTAAGATCATGATCTTTATAATTTTCTAAAATTATATTTTGCATATAATTCCATGATCTTATTGAATTAGTCATTAACATCATGAACCATTTAAGAGCTCTATCCTTCAATGTCACTGGAAACAATCTCAATTTTTGGGTGTTTCGTAAGTAACCATAAGATCTACAAAGGATTTCAAATTCAAAGAGAAAGGTTTCTGGATCCTCTGACATTAGACCGTGAAATTTTGGAAGAAAAAATGGAGAGATGTTCTTCATGTGCACACTACCATCAGTATCTCGAATGGGAAATCTGAGAGGATCTTCCTCATTTTCATCATATCCATCTATTTATTCTACATTCTTTGCCATCTCTTCTTCTTCTACCTACAAAAGTGAATGGTGACGTGGCTCTTATTTCCTCGGTATTGCAACAAGAATGTTACAACTCCCAAGGCAACCAACTTTAATTATCAAACTAGGGTTCATACAGACTTAAGAGGTATCATCACTGTATGTGCAACATAAAATGCATCCTTCCTTTGCTGTCATGATGTAATTGAGTGCATGTAGTGAAGTCAAATCCTAAACTAATTGCAGAAAATGAAATGCTCGAAATGGAAACCTTAACCTATTGCAAGAAAGAACGTACAAGGAAATAAACCTATTCTAATTGCATAAATATCATGAACTAAATGTAAACCATTACATTTCAAAGAGTTTAGATCCATTAATAGAGTTCATTGGAGGTGGAAATCAAGAAAATCATTATTGTATTATCCAATCCATAAATCTGTCCATTAGCACAAATTGTTGAAATGTTTTGCATGGGTAAAAAGGAAAATCCTAAGCGGTCTTTAGTATTCCCTAATAATTGATGTAAATTCTAGGGGTCATGATTCAACCCTAAGTGACCAAAACCAATCTTCTTGAGTGAATCTGGGGAAGTAAATGCATGTTGGAAGGCTGCTACAGAAAACTATAGGACGTTACAGATTTACTACAGGAATTTATAATTCATTGAATAACCCAAAAAGTCAAATCCAAATTGGATGGGATAAATTATGTTATTGAATAGGATGTCTTAGGTCTCCATTCCAAGTGGAATAACTCAAAAATACATCCATTAAACCATGCTAAAAAATAGCAGAAAATTACTAGTCTAAAATCTAGAAATTCGAGAACTAGTGAGCTAGTAAATCTATCAAATTCCCAACCTAATCAAGTGAAAATGAAATGGGGTAATTTTTTTTATTAACTAGAGTTTTTTTATGATCTAATACAAAGTGGAAACAACTTGATTTAAGCTCATTATCATGATCTAAACAATAGCATAAATTTATTGTTCTTTGCCACAAAGGAGTTACAAAAATCTTGATTTGGGAATAAGAAAACTAATCCAAGTAGCTCAATGATTACTATGACCTTCCAAATATTTTCCAAGGATGAAATGGTGCTTTTTATCTTGAAAAATAAATTACATCAACCATTTAACCCAATCCTACAACAAGAAATCATTAATACTAAATGCAGAAATAGGAAGAAACAAGAACAAGAGATACATGTGAATAAGCAGTGAAAAGAAGAAAAGAAAATGATACAAAAGGGCTCTGAGGCTCCTAGGATGGCCAAGCCCAAGGAAAATTAGAGTCCTATGAAGGATACCAAGATCTAGAAGTTGAACATGTCACAAATATTCATTATTTCTGTCAATACAATTACATCCCTGCAAGAAATTACAATGGAGCTGTCAAAATACGAGTTCTCTCCACAAGAAGACTAATAAAAATACACCTCTAGAGGAAAATTCTACTTGTTACTTATAAAAAATTATTAGGAATAATTCCCCATGAAAGGAGGAATCTTTCCCCACCAAAATCCCTTGATTAGTGGATCTGGTTCACAATACTAGGAATCTGCATTAAATGTATGGGAACAAATTCCTAGATTTTCTCAATCATTGGAGCTCCACAATCTGTGCCATAATTCCATAATATATTGTTGGTTTATTATTTAATATTTATCCTCCTATATTAGGGAGAAAGACCTTAAATTATCTCTTCCTCCAAGTCTTCATAATCTGCCCAATATTCTCATAATATTCCACAAAAATAAATAATATTAGGCACAGATATGCAATTATTCATTAACCTTCCTAATGAACATATTAAATTAAAAAATACATTATCTAATGAAAAAAGAGAGGTTTAATGTGCTAAAGGATGGTCATATGGGCCTTAATTTATGTTTAATTTAGAGGCACGAGCCTTAATTTATTTCTAATTTAAAGGCCCATCAATCTCAGCCCTACCTGAAAGGGGCTATGGTCCGTTGAGATCAGGAGAGCTCTATTGTAGCTGTGTTGATCATAGCATAGGCTTTCATCCTATATGCGTGGATTCTTAGAGTTGTACACGTGCATAATGTGTATGATCATCCTGTTGACGGATTCTATTTGGCCATTAGTTTAGGGATGGAAAGTCGTGGACTTAGTAAGTTTTGTATCCAATATCGACCAGAGACTTGACCAAAATGCACTTAGGAATCTTCTGTCCCGGTTTGAGACAATGGATTGTGGGATCCCAAAGTGCACCCACACTCGCTCAAAGAAGATCTTAGTAATGGCCTCTATTTTGATACTCTTCTTGTAGGCCGCCATAATGGCCATCTTAGAGAATTTATTGATGACCATGAAAGCATAAACTTTGTCGTGCTTAGTAGAATGGAGGCCTGACATGTAATACATGGAGATGGATTCCCAATGTCGACTAGGAGTAGGAAGAGGAGTAATATATAGGCTTTGCAGTGGAGGATTTCATGTACCTCCCAACATCTTGATGAAGGTTTAGTCAATAAAAATACTTTTGCAGTATTGCCACTATTTTCTCTACCCTGAAATGTCCAATGACCTGACTGTAATGTGTTAGAAAATTATATATTACAAAGCAATGGAACACATAAAATATATTGCAGAAATGTAAACACAGAAAACACATAAAACAAGAGAGACACAGATATACGTGGTTCACCCAATTTGGGCTACGCCCACGCAAAAACAACCAATCCTTCCTTTTATATTATCCAACAAACTGAAGAGATACAACCTACAACAGATCCGCTATAATTCCATCTTTACTCTCACACAATCTCCTCTCTCTTTATCACTCAGAATATAGATCTACATAGATGCAATACAATTCCCTCATATTTAGTGAGGGGTTTCCTTCTTGGGGAAAAAACCCTAAATTAAACATAACTCCTACCGTCAGATCTCCACCTAATGAATAGCTTAGATTGACTACGAAATTACAACATTTTACAAGGCAAATTTACATCTATTTTGAGCTTCGGGGGCGATGCCCCTGATCCCCCGCCAAGGAGAGGTTCCAAATAATCATCGTCGCCCTCCCCCAGACCCCCTTGGTGGAGTTATCAACACATTACGGACTGGGGTACAATGTGGTGATACCTCTGAATAAAGAAGATAATCAGGCTCCACACCCAACATAGTGTGCTTCCAAAATAATCTTGGCTTACTTGTTTGAAGGAACAGATATGTGTCCCAGGTGGCATAGAAGTGCATCCTGGAGGTGAAAATTTGGAACTTGCTTACCTTCCAGGAGTTTCTAGTATGTTTTGTCGAATTTTGGATCACTCTTGCAAAGATGCGACGACCATGAAGTCTTGTTCCCACATAATTTGAGCACAGTGATCAATGCTAGGATTGGTGGTCAACTAAGGTAGTTTGCAACATTATTGATGTTTCCCTTCTTGTAGTTAATGTTCAAATGGAATCGTTGCAAGTAAGTGGACCATTTTTTATGGCAATCATTCTACAACTTCCCTTGTGTCTATGTGAACTGCAAGGGTTAATGATCTATGTGGATGACCATTTACTTCCCTAGAATGTAATGCTTCCATTGATGGAAGTCCTGCACAATGGAATACATTTCTTTGTCATAGGTCAGA
Source organism: Pinus tabuliformis (assembly GCA_031772625.1). Classification (NCBI taxonomy): domain Eukaryota; kingdom Viridiplantae; phylum Streptophyta; class Pinopsida; order Pinales; family Pinaceae; genus Pinus; species Pinus tabuliformis. The sequence continues at coordinate 787,838,461 of CM062813.1, read as the reverse complement.
TACTTTCAGATTGTGTCTTAAAGTGTCTCACTATGGTAAGCCATTAGATGCCCTTGTCGAGTAAGAACTTCACCTATAACATAGTCGGAGGCATCTATCTCAATCTCAAATGGTTGTTGTAGGTCTGGTAATGTGACCTTTGGTGTAGAGAGGAGGTGCTTCTTCAATTCGACAAACGCCTTTTGGTGGGTTTTAGACCAAAATAAATTTGCTTTCACTCTTCCCTTGGTGACTTGAGTTAGAGGCCAAGTGATATGAGAGAACCCCAACACAAACCTACGGTAGAAATTAGCAAGGATGAGAAAGATGTGGAGATCTATTAGAGTGGTTGGGGCTGGCCAATCCCAAATGAATTGTATCTTGGCTGGGTCCACATGTACAACATTCTCATCAATGATGTCCCCTAGTTATTGAACCTGGGTTATGCCAAAAGTGTATTTCTCCATATCGGCACACAAATTGTGTTGTCACAAGGTTTGGAGGACCTGTCGAATATGGTGGAGGTACTCTTCCCAACTATGGTTGAAGATCAAGATGTCATATAAATGCATCACCATGAATGCATTAGTGAAGTGTCGCAAGATTTCATCCATCAATCTCATGAAGGTTGTGGGGGCATCGTCAACCTGAAAGGCATAACGAACCATTCGAAAAGGCCCTCATTGGATTTTAAGGTAGTATTCCACACATCAGAGTGTTCGATATTCACCTAGATAACTAGAATTCAAGTCAATATTGTTGAAATATTTGGCCCCGTTACACTGGTTTAGAAGGCCATCAATCCATGGTATTGGGTACCTATTCCAAACAATGATCTTCTTGAGCACAGGATAGTGAATACAAAGTCTCCAGGTCTCGCCCTTCTCCTGTTTCACTATAGTCAACCTCCCACGGGGTGATGAGCTTGGCCTGATGTGCCCTTTCTACAACACCTCCTGATCTACCTCTTGACATCATCATTCTCTAGAAATAAGCGTTGATAGATCGGTCCATTGGGTAGTGGCGTGGCTGAGATCAGATCGATCAAATGCTTGACCTGACAGTGCAGAGGTACCCCTATATGTGAGGAAACAATTTCCCTGTACTCCTCCATGACCTTGTCCATATGTTGTTCTTGTGCGGAGGAGCCCTGTTTGGAAGACGTGGCCACAATCTTCTTCTTGACCTAAGGGTGAATCATAAGGAAAACAAATTTCCTGGTCTATGAAATTATCTTACTACACTTCTTTGCAGAGATCAAAGAGATGGCGGTAGACTAGGCTAACTCCAGAATCCTGTAAAAGTTATTGCCTAAAGTAATAATCACAAAGAGAGGTTTAGACTCATATATAACATGCCACTTCCACAAGTATGGTTTTCCTAATAATACATCACAAAATTCAAGAGGAGAAACATCACATAGTACCCCATTTGTGAAGGGCTTGATGTTGTAGGGATGATGACACTATTGGCTGACGTGGAAATCTCATCCTTGGTGAAGCCACACAGTGGTGTACGGATATAGATGTATTGTAGTTGTTAGACCCAGGAAATTCACGACCTCTACTGAAATGGGGCTCTTTTGGCTCCTGCTATTGAAAATGAATTGGAGAAAAAAATTCTTCACCAACATTTGTGAGTGGAAGAGGCATCCCCCCTCCTCTGGATCTTCAGGTTCATTCTTCTAGATCTTGGTGGTGGCTAGGGTGGAATTGGGCTCTACGTTAATGATCTGCTTCCCTTTGTCATTCACCTTGTCAAGTTCTAACTCAAAGTCAGAATATGCTTCTAATTCTAAATCCTTTAGTTCAGCCACCAGTGACTACTTAACTCGACACTCACTTGTGTTATGAGTGGAGCTCTGATGGAACTCACTCCATTTTCCCTTATCCTTCTTTGTCTTCGGGGTGTTTTTCTTTGATTGCAGCTTTGGTGGGTTGTCCTGGTCACCCCTGTAGAAATTTTGAATAATTTAACACATATTCAATGGAGATTATCCTGATCATGTACTAATGCGGAAAACATACACAATACATAAGCTCCTCTACGTTGATCAAGAAATAGCAGCATCAATAACAATAAAATATCAAGAGCATTCACACATTAACATAGTATGTATCACGGGGAAAGCATCTCGCTAAAAACCCCACACTATCTGTATATTAATGATTGAGTCATGTATCATTACACAGCATAATACTTCTCACAAGTATCTCCACCTCTGTTACACACAATACAGCTCAGATCTGATCTCCAAATCTCTTCCACTGCTTGCCTGCCTCCACTACTCAATACCTGCTCAAGAACTGATGAGAATGGCTTCCCAAACTCGTTTTTCACTTGCAAAATAGTCACTCACTCTTTGTGGACGTGAGAAAAGGCTAAAATGTGGGCCAAATACGTGAGCAAACTCATTGGCATACTTAATCCCTTGATTGTGCAAGATCTGATGCACAACTATAGTCACAACTGATAGCAATCTGATTCTCTACCACTTGTCCCTGTTGAACTGAACATGCGCTGACATGCAACTGAGTTAAATGATGTATTCATTAGTTGTATTATGAGTTAATAACTTGTGAATTAATTAATAACTAATTCACCCAACTCATCTCTAGTCTATTTTCCAGTTAGACTAAATACAACCAGTTTAACAAAGCTAAACTGAACACAACTCCATCAACTGTACCTCCAGTCCACTAAACTCAACTCACTTGAGTTCTAACTGAAGTCATGCATGCAACAACTCAACTGACTCATAAGAAAAGCATATTTCCTTCTGACAGCTGCATGTGCCACCTCTGTAGCTCAAACTGAAGTGCTCCAAGAGAATAAGATCAAGTTTATAGTCCAAATATTATTGTGAGATAATAATATTTGGCTTTTCTATTTTTGACAGCGAGTCTAAAAATAGACTTTGATCACTCACACTGTGATCACTCACACTTTCATCAAAAATAGAAGTCCATATATTTTTCCCAACTTGATCAATCATCCATAAACATAGACATGATCCATATGTCTAAAAATAGACTTGCGCCAAAACTAGCCTGCGGGCCCACTTAGTGAAGGCGACTCTTTTCACTAAGCTCCATCATCTTGTTGCAATCTCAACACTCCCTCTCGACAAGATATGGATTATCAACAACCCCTATCCTGCCTCGGTGGTACTCGAATTTGCTCCTGGTGAGAGCCTTCGTCAGAATATCAGCATCCTGATCCTCCGTTGGAATGTACGAAAGTAACATGATCCTCCGCTGCACACAATCTCTGATATGATGCTACCTGATGTGCTTGGACCCGAAATACCCGACCAAGATCATCCTCATCCACACAGATCTCTGCTTCCTGCTGTACCAAGAAACTATTGTCGATCCGATACTGAAGACCCCTCCTGATGTGCTCTTTCTGTCCGTTGGGCTCCCTACCCACTCTGCATCCTCCTGCCTGTACCAAGATCCATATCCCGATGTGCCTCTCAAGTGGCTCAATACATGCTTGCCCGCCTTCCAGAAGAGCTTGGTAGGCTTAACCATAGCTTGTGAAAGCTGGTTAACTGCATAGCATATATCAGGTTGTGTATTGACCAAATACATCAGCGACCCCACCAACTGTCGATAAACAGTGGCATCCACTTCTTCTCCCGAAGTGGCATCCTCCTTCCTCCAACCTCCAGGAAGAGGAGTATCAATAGGCTTGCATCCATGCATGTTGAACTTCTCCAGTATCTCCCGAGCATACTTGCCCTGAGAAACAAACAGTCCACCACTGCGCTGCCATATTTCCAATCCTAGGAAATAGTGAAGGAGGCCCAAATCCTTCATCTCAAACTCTGTAGCAAGATCCTTCTTGCATGACAGTATCAACAGCTCATCACCCGTTAGAATCAAATCATCAACATACAGTACAATGATAAGCAACTTACCCTCCACCACAATCTGGTATAGGTTCGGATCCGCCTCGCTCTTGGAGAATCGAAGTCCTGTGAAATAGTTGTCTATCCGTGTGTACCAAGCACGTGGTGCTTGCTTCAACCCATACAGCGCTCTCTTGAGCCTGCACACATGCGACTCACTGCTGAAGACTTCAAAGCCTTCGGGTTGCTCAATGTACACCTCCTCCTCAATGACTCCGTTGAGGAACGCAGTCTTCACATCCATCTGATGAATGTGCCATCCCATCTGCGCTGAGAGAGCAAGAATTGTCCGTATGGAAGAATACCTTGCGACAGGTGCAAAGGTCTCCTCATAATCGATCCCCTCAATCTGTGAAAAGCCTCGGGCAAAAAATCTTGCCTTGTACTTCTCCACACTCCCGTCAGCTGCCTGCTTAACTTTGTAGATCCATCTCGAACCCACCACTGATTTCCCTTCCGGTCTAGGAACAATCTCCCATGCACTGTTTCTGACAATAGAATCATACTCTTCCACCATGGCATCTACCCATGTGGGATCCTCCACAGCTTCCTCGAAAGAGGATGGCTCAGTCACAACACACTTGCTCATAAGAGCCATGTATCCAGTGTACCAATCAGGTGACCGTCTCTGCCTGCGTTGGGCTGTAGGTGGTCCTACAACTTTCTCTGCATCTTGAGCCAGTCGCTCAGCTTCTGTCAAGCGCTTTCGCCCTCTGATGGTTGGCGCTGCATGAGTGGTCTCTTCCACTCCATGAACCTCGTCCTGTGGCTGATCCACGTCCTGAAGCTCATCCTTAGGAACTAATAGCTCCTCATCCGCATGCAAGTGTAGCTCCCTCTCAAGCGAACACTTCATGGCTTTCTCCTCCTGAAATTTTATATCCCGTCGCACAAGAGTTTTACCACTGTCTGGCAAATACACACGATAGTTGTGGGGCGTATCAGTGTACCCCACAAATATCCCAACCTCTGCAATCAGCTCCAACTTCTTTCTGGCATCCTTCGTCACATGCATGTAAATGTTAGCACCAAAAATCCTCAAATGAGAAAGATCAGGCTTCTTACCAGAATAAGCCTCCTCGGTTGTACTCATGCCAAGTATCCTATGAGGACAACGGTTCTGCACATAAACTGCTGTATTGCATGCTTCCGCCCACAAGTGAAGGGGTAGGCCCTGATCATGCAACATTGCCCGTGAAGCACCCACAATCGTTCTGTTCTTCCGCTCAGCTACCCCGTTCTGTTGTGGGTTATGGGGAGCTATGAGCTCTCTACGAATCCCTTCTGCCTTGCAGAAGTCCTTGAAATCGTCCGAGATGTATTCACCACCATTATCGCTCCTAAGAGCCTTCACCTTCTTCCCCGACTCCTTCTCGACCAGTGCTTTGAATTCACAGAACTTTGAATATGTCTCACTCTTCTTCTGCATGAATAAGATCCAGCACTTACGAGAGAAATCATCAACAAAAATCACATAATACCTGTGTTTTGTTGTCGAAGCAACTGAGAAAGGTCCACACACGTCTGTGTGAATTCTCTTAAGGATCGTCGTGGCGCGACTATCCTTCTCGTGAAAGGTGGCTTTCACAAACTTCCCCAAAGTACACCCCTTGCACTGATCTGACTGCGCAAGTGTGCCTTTAGGAAGCCCTGTAGTGATCTGCTGCAGTATCTTCAAGGCTCCATGGTGAAGGTGACCCAATCTCCTGTGCCACAACTCGCCATCATCCCGGCTCACCAATCCTTCTGCCTTGCCTGCCATTGCTGCGCATCCATCTACATGCAACTGATAAAGGTTCCTCACTCGAACCCCTATCTTCCGGGTCTCACCAGTTGTCTTGCTGCGCAGGAAGGCCTTTCCCTCGCTGAAAACAACATCATACCCCTTGTCTTCTAACATCGCCACTGAGATGAGATTCTTCTTCAATCCTGGAACATGCATGACTTCCTTCAATACAAAGGGTTTACCAGACTCCCTCTCAAAGGAAATGGTACCGATATCGGTCGCACTGTATCTACCATCATCGCCCATCTCGATGTGCACTCCAAGATCTTTGTCCTCCAGATCAGAGAACAAATCTCTATCTCCCGTCATGTGAAAAGACGCACCACTGTCCAGGAACCACACTGATCCCATCACACTTGAAACCAAGCATGCGATCAATGAAAAATCAAGCTCAAACTAAGAAGCTAAAGCCTCTCCCCCTGCAGATCCAGCAGCTTGCTTGTTCTTCTTCTTCTGCGGACAATTTGTGGCATAGTGTCCATGCTGGTGACAGTGAAAACACTTCACTTTGGACATATCCTGCTTCTTGCCTTTCACACCAGACTGAGAAGCTTTCTTGCTCTTCCCTTTCTTTGCTTTGGCAGCCAAAGCACAATTCTCTTCATCAGCTCCCTTTGACGAAGATCCGTCCCTGGTACTCCGCCTGATCTCCTCCTGCACAAGATCTGACCATAGTCTTTCCCATCCTGGCAACTTCTCCCGACCATTGACAGAGTCCTGATAGGAATGCCAACTCTTCGGAAGACCAAGGAGAGCCAAGCTCACCAAGTCCTCATCATCGACAGTAACCCCCACACTTCCCAGCTCATCTCGACACTGAGTGAACTTCGTGAGATACTTAGGAATACTGTCTCCCTTCTCGCATTTGATGTTTCTGAGTTTATCTTTGAGCGCCAGCTTCCTCTGATCGCTCTTGCTTTGGAATAATTCTGTTAATGATTTCCACATCAAATATGGAGTAGCCTTTCCATGGAGGCTGGACACAATGTGATCCTTCACGCCCTCCAACAGAATTCTTCGACATTTTTCGATCTTCTTTTGCCAAGCATCAGCTTGAGTAGCATCAGTAGGCTTTGGGATATCTGTATCTATGAATTCCTTCAGCCCGTTATCATCCAATACTGCCTCCATCCTGTCCTTCCATGCAATATAGTTTGAGCTGCCCTCAAGAGCATACTCCAATCGTAATCCGTTGAAAGACATTGCTGCGTTGTCACCAAGAAAACACTGCTGCAAATTCGAATTCCACCAGCAACCAACTCAACTACTTCCGATCAACCCTCGCTTGATCTCCTGTAAAAATCTCTTCTACAAATCAAGCTGCTCCGATACCATGTAGAAACTTTTTCTACAATTATCTAGCTCTGATACCATGTAGAAATTTTGAATAATTTAACACATATTTAATGGAGATTATCCTGATCATGTACTAATGCGGAAAACATACACAATACATAAGCTCCTCTACGTTGATCAAGAATATAGCAGCATCAATAACAATAAAACATCAAGAGCATTCACACATTAACACAGTATGTATCACGGGGAAAGCATCTCGCTAAAAACCCCACACTATCTGTATATTAATGATTGAGTCATGTAACATTACACAGCATAATACTTCTCACAAGTATCTCCACCTCTGTTACACACAATACAGCTCAGATCTGATCTCCAAATCTCTTCCACTGCTTGCCTGCCTCCACTGCTCAATACTTGCTCAAGAACTAATGAGAATGGCTTCCCAAACTCGTTTTTCACTTGCAAAATAGTCACTCACTCTTTGTGGACGTGAGAAAAGGCTAAAATGTGGGCCAAATACATGAGCAAACTCATTGGCATACTCAATCCCTTGATTGTGCAAGATCTGATGCACAACTATAGTCACAACTGATAGCAATCTGATTCTCTACCACTTGTCCCTGTTGAACTGAACATGCACTGACATGCAACTGAGTTAACTGATGTATTCATTAGTTGTATTATGAGTTAATAACTTGTGAATTAATTAATAACTAATTCACCCAACTCATCTCTAGTCTATTTTCCAGTTAGACTAAATACAACCAGTTTAACAAAGCTAAACTGAACACAACTCCATCAACTGTACCTCCAGTCCACTAAACTCAACTCACTTGAGTTCTAACTGAAGTCATGCATGCAACAACTCAACTGAGTCATAAGAAAAGCATATTTCCTTCTGACAGCTGCATGTGCCACCTCTGTAGCTCAAACTGAAGTGCTCCAAGAGAATAAGATCAAGTTTATAGTCCAAATATTATTGTGAGATAATAATATTTGGCTTTTCTATTTTTGACAGCCAGTCTAAAAATAGACTTTGATCACTCACACTATGATCACTCACACTTTCATCAAAAATATAAGTCCATCTATTTTTCCCAACTTGATCAATCATCCATAAACATAGACATGCTCCATATGTCTAAAAATAGACATAGTCTAAAAATAGACTTGCGCCAAAAATAGCCTGCGGGCCCACTTAGTGAAGGCAACTCTTTTCACTAAGCTCCATCATCTTGTTGCAATCTCAACAACCCCGCCTTGGCATTTTCCTTTGCTCTGCAGTTTGGGGGAAACTTTTTCTTGCTTCAGATTCACAGATCCAAAGTCTCGCTTCTTCTATTTAAACCTCTGCTCAATCTTGACAACGTATTGGTATGTCATGCCAAGCAAGGAGATGTCCATGAATTGCATATTGTCCTGGATTTATCTATGTATATAGCCACGGTACTGGAGTACAAAATGTCGCTCAGAATCCTTGATACCAACTCCATGCGAAGGGTATGAAAAAAATTGCCAACCATCGACACATCTTAGTCCCTTCCCTGCCGCAATGTGGTCCAGTTTATGTATTTATCCTCATAGCTCCTGACAAGGTATTAATGGTCCTTGATGGAAGCTTGGAATGAATTCCAAGTGGGTGTGGCTAAAAATAGTGAGGGTGTACTTTCATCCTTCTTATGACAATAGGTTTCCCACTAGTCCTTGACGTGGGGGGCGACTTTGAGAAGTGAAAAATTAATCTTTTCCCAGCTGGAAAAATCATGAACATAAAAATATCCTTCTAGCATATTTAACTATTTATCTACAACGCCTGCATCTATCTGACCTTCAAATATAGGGATGCCAAAGTTAACTTGTACCTTAAAGAGTATGGTGCTTCCAGAGTGGTTGTTGGAAGAAGATGCATCACCTTTGGTAGCTGTTGAAGGATCTGGGAAATGTTGTCCATCATCGCATTCCTTTGTTGCTCGAGGGCTTATTTGAGCAAGATTTTGAAAGGATCTCTTGGCCCCTCATATTTATTCTCTTCTGCTATGGGAGGCTATCGGGATTTTTGAGGCTGGTCTTGCAAAGGTTCAACCAGTTCAAGCCCTAACTCATTATATCTCGACCTTGTTACGAACATGCAAAGAAAAACAAAGAAATAGTAGACCTCTCTAATACCACTAATCCGAACTTCAATAGGAACACAAAAAATCACAAATATAACCATAAATATAGAAATGCAGTAGGAATAACACTTAATTTCATTAATATCAAATACTCAAATATGCTTACAAATAGAATGGAAAGAAACTAACTTAGACGATGGTAGCTTACCTCTAAGAAGAGATGTGGGGGCTACATGCCTCTGAGCTGTGTTACAATGAGGCACAAGGGCCTATTTATTATTCAACAACAAGGGAAACACTAAACAACCAAAACCCTAACCCTGGGAGATGGAACGCCAAGAGTTTATGGGCCCTGTTAGGGTTATTTGGGTAGCCAACTTCCCGAGGTCGTAACTTGGTCATATTATCTCCATTTGGCATGTACGATACCTTGTTGGAAAGATCTATGACTACTAGATTTGTGACCCCAATTTTGGGGGGCTTTTGTCAAACTGAAAAAAAAAAAAAAAAAAAAAAAAAATAAATAAATAAAAATATTGTTTAGGGGGTGAAAACTACTCCAGAAGTTCAAGACCTGAAAACTGGTAAAAATAGTAAATTCTGTAATAAACAAGGAGATGGGTGAAACCAACTGGAGGTCGAGGTGGAATAGGCAGGTGGCCACCAATATCCACCTGGATCAGTCCTCCCTCCTTAGGAAGCAATGGTACCCATTGCGTGCAGAGCCTCCATCAGGTGACGAAATTTCTATTGAGCTTGGTCCCTGGTCAACCACTTTCCCTAGTGAAGGGGTGGGCCTTCTTTGACAACTCGATATAGCTGGATCCTATTTTGGTGAGTGTTATTGATATATGTGTCCATGATCTAATCAGTTACGGTCTGTTCCATGCAATCTGGGTTTAGCTCTGTTAGTGTGATTTTTTTTGCAATGTTAGATGTGTCTAGCAATGGTGGAAAGTATGGCCAAAGGCGATCCACATTGAAAATTGGGTGCAGACCAAGGAACGGTGGAATGCTAAGATTGAAGGAATTGTCCCCTACAACCTTGGTGATGGTGTATGGTCCATATTAGAATGGACGAAGCTTAGGTGGGGTCTAGTGAGGTGATCCTTCTGCAAATGTAGCCAAACTTTGTCGCGCACCTAGAACTTGTGTGACACCCAATGCTGATCATGGCGCTTCTTGTACTTAGGATTGGATTTTTCCATTATATCATGGACCTGCTTTCTGATGTGTTGAATGCACTAAATAAAGCCGTCAACCCTATCGGCTTCGGACTAGATGTGAGCCAATTCTTCCTTAGTAGCTGCAAATGGTATGGCCACATCAATGGGACATAATGGCTAAAATCCCAGCCCTACCTAAAAGGGGCTATGGCCCGTTGAGTTGTGGAGAGCTCTGTTGTAGCTATGCTGGACATAGGGGAGGCTTTCATCCCATGTGTGTGGATGGTTTGAGTTGTACATGCACAAAATGTGTACGATCATCATGTTGACGACCTCTATTTTTCCATCAGTTTGGGGATGGAAAGTCATTGACTTAGTAAGTTTGGTATCCAACATCGACCAGAGACTTGAAAAAAATGCACTTAGGAATTTGGTATCTTGTTCTGGGAAAATGAATTGTGGGATCCAAAACTGTACCCACACCTTCTCAAATAAAAGCTTAGCAGTGGCCTTTGGTGTGATACTCTTCTTGCAGTCCAACATAATGGCCATATTAGAGAAACTATCGATGCAACAAAAATGTAGTCATTGTCATACTTAGTAGAAGGGAGGACCAACATGTAATCCATGGAGATAGATTTCTAAGGTCGACTAGGAGTAGGAAAAGGAGTATATAGTCCTTTCTTCTTGATGGCTAATTTAACAATGGTTGATCCCGTTGGATATTGGTGGCCACCCGCCAAATCGACTTGGACCCTGTTGAAGCCCCGAAAATCAGGTCTACAACGAGGGGGATACCTGCCCGGTCTGGACCTTGGTTGGCAGCTTCTTTTCTGTTTGGTATAGCGGGTCCAATTAGGGATATGGGACCAGTTTCCCAATTTAAGTGTGTGTGTGATAAAGATTGATATTTCTATTTCTAACAGTTTCTAAATGGAATACTTCTACTCTAATTCTAATCTAATAATAAGGAAAATATATTCTAATAAGCAGAAATATCTAAATCTACACTAACCCGGGGTGTAATCTTTCCTTTATGTGATCTAAAATGATTTGAAATAACAACTGGTAATAAAGATCATTCAACTGTTATGAGAAAAGAATTCAATAAGGATGAACCACTTCATATAAAAAGTTAGACGAAACAGTTTTGAAAAACATATCACATAATAAGATATTCATACACTAAGCATAAATAAATAGCTATCACTGTACAAAAGTTCCAAATGATAACTCAGGCATTCATACATCAATATATAAATAACTGAACTGAAAATCACTTTAACACAAGGAAAAAATAGTTAAGAGATAGAAATACCATTTATAACTAGTCCTACCCATGAGCTTAGAGTGATAACGATTTATCTCTTCTTGAACTAACATCCACTAAGAGTACAAAAGTGCAACATCAGTAGTAGATATCAAATGTAAACATCAATAAATCTTGTTCCATTCATTCATCAAAACCTCCTCAGAGGGTACAGAAGTGCATGTTCTGGGGATAAGTTTTTGATAAATTTCATGACCCTTCTCTAAATGCATGAGAAGGGTTTAAATACTACTAACTAAATCTAAAAATAAATTATTACAAAAATGTAGGATGCAGTTTAAATGACCGTCCTCTTTTAAGGAAAATAAAACAAAATTAAAACTAAAATTGAATCTAAAATTAAACTACTTCTGTATTTGGTCCTTGAAATCGCACGCATGCAACATCTGTTTGAGAAGAGTCGGTTGGCCGACTTCCGCTTTTAGCTAAGCTAAGAAAACAGAATCGACAAGAGCTGGCGCCATCTTTTGGACCGAATTGATGATACACTTGATAGTCATCCACTGGCTATGTGGATTTACCAAGTATGCCCAATAATAATCCCAGTTCAACTTGGCTAACCCTTGGATTGCTTCTGCCTTTTCTTGGGCCTTCTGCTTCCAATCTGTTTGTATCGTTGCTTTCTTGCAATTTTCGGGGCTTTCAGGTGACTGGGAAATTAGCCACTTTCTTTTTCGAGGAATTTTTCTTGCGCCTAGGAAACTGCCTCTGTTTCTTGATTCGGGCTTCCTTGATGCATTTTTCGCCTTTTGCGCCTTTTCCTTTTAGCGGATATAAAGCTCAAACCTTGTAAAAATAATGATTCTGTAAGCTCTTGACCTTGAGTCTTAAACTGTTCATTTCTGATATCAATATTGTCCAGTATCCACTTCACCATGTCTGTGTATGGGAGAATTTTGGGCCTTGCTGCTATCTGGTGTAAGAATGAGCAAGCTAGCTCTGTGATAGATGCCTCAGAAGAACCATTTGAGCCCACGGTAGCAGTAATTTTCATTACTCTGGGATTCTCCTCTTCGAGCAGATTATACATGCCTTCCCACGTAGCAATTCCCGCGTCTCTGTTACAGGCCGTGTCTGTATACAAGGGCGCCATTTATTTTTCTTATGAGCTCGGGGATTTGCTTTTCTTTCCCATTTTATCCTACGTATTGCGTTGTATTGGCCTCTTTTCTCTGTTCCTGCAATTCACAAGTGAAGTGAAAATAATGACAAGGAAGGGTGATGGGAAAGTCTTAAATGCGGCAGAAACATCAAGTATACCACCTTACGTGAGATGATTTTTCGATATGCACGAACCATATTCCATTAATAATTGGCAACTACCTCATTTATTAGCATTAAAGTGCATAACCAAGTGTCAGCTTATGAAAAATGCTTTTCTTGAATAACGAGCCCGAAAGATCTGCGATGAAGCGATTTTGCGATTTGCTTCACAATATCGCAGATCGCAACATCGCAAAATCATAACATCGCAAAATCGTATCATCGCTCGTGATATCGCATTATCACATCATCACTGTATCGTGAAAACGCAATATCATAATATCACAATATCACAATATCGCAAATCATAGAAACGTTACATATGACAATCTTTGTTAACCTATTTTCTATGACATGTGATTTGCGATCGGCGTCATCGCATATCGGCAAATTAAAATGTTTTCAATGTAAATTGTGCTTGATTTATGCGATGCGATATTTATTTATTATCACATATCGCGATCTCGCAATATTGGAGTTTGGCTTGTAAGGTGTTCTTTTTTGCGATGTGATATTCCTAAGGAAATATTTTTTCTTACTTTACCATAAAACTTAGATTTTTTAGATTTTCAAAAGGGGGCTTCCTAAGTTTATGATGGTAAGTTTTATTCGAAAAGGAAATTTAAACACTACTTTGATTTTTTAAATTTTTAACTAAGGGTCCCCACTTATTTAGTATTAGGAATAACACTAAATAAGAATGGGGGTTGTTGGTGGCCAGAACAATTCGCGATTCACTTGGAAGAACCAGTTATCTCTGCTGCTTTTTGAATTTTCAAAACTTCCAAAATAGAAAATTTTCCAGAAAGTTAAGCTTTATTATAGAAAGATAAAGCACATAATACTTTAACCTTTCAATGACATTTTGTTTCAACTATTTTCAACTTTGATTATTTGTTGCCTCAAGTTAGTCCTTGTATTTACATCAGTCATTACTTGGTTTGTAAAGATAAAAACAAAGTCTTCTCTGTAAACTAGTTTTAAATATGCCCATTTGTCATAGGTAGAGCCTCTGCTGCCAGCAGGCATTTATAGCCTCGACAGGGTTACCTGTTACCCAGCAATGATCCTGTTTCCTACTTAAAGAAACCTACAATTCCCAAAGAAGAATCCACATCCACACTTATTGAAAGATTTTCTTTTTATTCTTAAAGAGCAATGTCTTGGTTTGGTAGCCAATTTATGACACATTCATTCACTGATTTATAACTTTCCTGGACAAGCTGGCTCGTGATGAGACCCCTTGTCTTTTGATTTTAACAATCTCGAGTCATTGCCCTGTTTTGGTATTCAGTATGGCAAAGTCAGAAAGTTATAATATCTATGATTATGATAAGCCAGCTCGTGATGAGACCTCTCACTCTTTAAGATAAAGTGTATCCTTGGATTGTTCCTCTGAAAGTTGTGATTTCCTTAGTAGGGAGGAAGTCATTGTTTCCTTAAGATAGCTCTGGACGACAATAGTAGAGTTTTTTGGAAATAGCTGTTCTACAGAGAATTTTTATTTTTTTATTGATACCTTTCATTGCACTGATAAAGAACAATTTCTCACTAAAGGTTGTTTTCATCAAATTTTATGAAGTTGAAACTAGTATCATATTTAGGCTAGAGTTTTTAGCTGTATCTTTCAATAATAAAGATCAATTTTCCAAAAGATTTGCTATTTATACAAGCGAAAGATCAAAATTTGAAAGAAGATTGGTGTCTTTTTCATAAATGCCTATTGCAACCATTCACAGCTGGTTTTATTATGAAAAGAAAAACAACTACTCTTCAAAAATAAAAGAATGATCTTCTATGGAAAATATTTCTTGAGTATTTGTCCATGAATAGGTAAAGAATCTATTTTCCCTATTAAATCTTGTAACATGAAGGTAGACAGACCTATGACTTCTATAACTTGAAAAGGACCAAGCCACATTCTTTGAAATTTTGTATGTTGTCCTTTTTCCTCATGAGCCTTGTCCCATTTTAAAACTAGATCTCCCATCTGAAAATCTTTTCTGGATACCATATTGGAATCAAAAGAGGCTTTCACCAATGCTTGATGATGAGTGTGAGCTATCTTAGCCCGTTCTCGTTGTTCTTCTAATTTAATTAATTCCAGTTTCCTAAGTTGTAAAGAAGAAGTTGGTGCATCATCAATATATTGAACCAAGGCTAAAGAGGGAATTACCAGATGTGTTGGAAGAACCACTTCTTTCCCATAAACTAAATTAAAGGGAGACGTGCCGATAGAGGCTTTCTGCGTTATTCGATCTGCCCATAAAGCATATATTAAAGACTTATGCCAATTTTTGTGATTTTGGTCAATGTTTCACTTGATAATCTTGATTAGGTTTTTATTTGTAGACTCAGATAACCCATTGCCCTGCGGGAAGTAATTGGCAGAATATTTCAGTTTGAAACCTCTTTTGAGTGCAAATTCAGTCATTGTATTACCAAAAAAATATGATGCATTATCAGACATTAAAGTGGAATTCAATGCAAACCTGGTGATTATAAATGATCTATGAATTCAATGATGTTTTCAGCATTAACTGTCTTGAGTGGAACTGCTTCTACCCATTTAGTAAAGTAATCTGTCGCTGTAAGGATATATCTATGCTGTTTAGAAGAGTGAGGAACTGTTGGGTCCCTATAATACTAGTGATTACCCCATTAATATTGTAGTTATACCCCTTATTAATATTGTTGTGCCCCTATTTCCCCCATATTGTTATTACTGTGCCCCATAGAATCCCTCTACTGTTATTTTTGTGGCTTTATATTATTATTGTTAGGTCGGCTGGATTGTATTGTGACTCCTTAGACTCCTATATATAGAAAGGATGTTTTGTCATTTGAATCATCCAAGAATTGTTCATTTATGTAATGTAAAGGAGGTTTCCCCCTCGAAGAGGCTGAATTCTAAGGCGTTGATCTATCTTTTCTATCTTTTCTTGAGCTGGTTTCATAACATTTGGTATCAGAGCTTTGTATTCTAGGGTTTCGCTGCTCCAAACAAGTCATCGTGGCATTTTCGCTATAACTTTTTTTATGTGACGTTTCAGAAGTCGCAAAAAAAACCCATTTCATAAGAAATTGCGCTAAACCGTGGGTCTAAATTTCAGAGTTTTTCGCACAATATTTACGGAGATATGATCTGAGGAAGTTGGTCATTTTGCAGAATCCTGAATTACATTAAAAACAGGTGACCTGGGGAAAATCGTCATAACTTTCTCTCTGGGGATCAGATTGAAATTTCGTAAGAAGGTACAGAAATAGGATGGGCTATAGCTCTTGTATGCATATTTTAGATCCAAAGGTCGAAACGGTGACTCGTGACACGATGTACAAGTTTTCTCTATTGAACTAATCTATAAGCAAGTCACTGTGGGATATTTCACATAACGCTTCCTTGGAGAATCCAATTTGGGTCAGAATTGTGGCATTGGAAAGAGGACACAGAGGGCTACTACAGATCACAAATTTAGAACTAGATGATTGGAAAGTACAGAGATACATTAAAGGCAATATCGAGCTCCTATAAAGTGAAGAAATGTGTGTAGATTTTTTTAAATTTTTGCTTAAGCTTCATTTGAAAATTTATTTTGAAGGAATTCAAAGGGCATAGTAGAGCATTATTATCGGTAACTAATCCCCCAAGGAAAGAAAATGCAAACATGTAGTAAGGAAGCTGAAAGCTCTAGCATGACTCATGAAGAGGAGGAAGAAATGCAACATGATATATCAAAATTACAAGACCAAGTG
This sequence comes from Pinus tabuliformis, assembly GCA_031772625.1. Lineage (NCBI taxonomy): Eukaryota > Viridiplantae > Streptophyta > Pinopsida > Pinales > Pinaceae > Pinus > Pinus tabuliformis. The sequence continues at coordinate 787,821,852 of CM062813.1, read as the reverse complement.
CAATAACTGTCCCTTGCACAAAAAGGAACAAAATCTAATATGGATGGTTTAAAGAAAGATGTATAAGCTAAGATGGATGGTTTAAAGAAAGGTGTAGAAGCTAAGATGGACTATTTAAAGAAAGGTGTAGAAGCTAAGATGATTGACGTGGAAGCTAAGATGGATGATTTGAAGATAGATTTGACGACAGACATGGACGAATTGAAGATAAATATGAATAAGTTGCTGCAAGAAATGGTCCCTAAGGGTGAAAGGGTACTAAAGGAAACTCAAGATGAGAAAAAACAAAATGTTAATCATGATTCCACAGACGCTAATGTTGGATCGAAGACTCACCATGTTCCAAAAATCGATATGAGGAAGTTTGATGGCAAGGATCCTGCCACATGGATATTACAGATGGAGCAATTCTTCGATCTCAATAATGTGCAAAACACAAAAAAGGTACGTATGGCAACTTTATATTTGGAACCAAATCAGTTTGTATGGTATCAATGGCTTTGCTCTCGTAAACCCTTTATCACTTGGGCAATTTTTACGAAAGAATTGATAGCACATTATGAGGATACAAAAAGCAACACTTTTTTAGCCAATTGATAAGTCTCAAACAAAAGGGTTCAATAATGGAGCACATTGAGGAGTTCCAAAAATTGAACATAAGGGTAAAATATATTCCAGAGGAGCATAGGATTGATGTGTTCATAGGGTCTTTAAAGGATAATATCCAACATGATGTTCGCCTTTGGGAACTTGATTCATTAGAGAAGGCATTCAGGTTAGCAAGAAAAATGGAAAGCAAAATTATGGCAACCAGGAAGCATACCACTCACAACTATAAAGACGGAAGTGTTGTTGCCCCTAGTCTTCCACAACCTATAAGGTTGACACCACAACAATTGGAAGAAAAAAGAGCAAAAGGGCTTTGTTACAGTTGTGATAGCAAATACACTAAAGGTCATAAGTGTGCTGAGAAGAAATTATTCTACATAGATTGTGAAGAGGAAGAAGAAAAGGAGCAAGAAAGGTCAAAAGAAGAGGATATACTCCAGGAACAAAGCCTAGATGAAGAACAAATAAATCCGACCATATCTTGTAATGCATTGGCGGGAATTACCACTCCTCAAACCATCAAGATAGAAGGACAAATCAAGAAGAAAAAGGTAATAGTGTTGATTGATTCAGGAAGCACCCACAATTTTATTCATTGTAAGGTAGCAAAAGAATTGAATTGCTTCCTATATCCAGCACCAGAGTGTCAAGTGATGATTGCAAATGGAGGAACAATAAATTGCTCTGGAAAGTGCCATAATATCAAGCTATCCATGGGAGAATATGTATTGACTAGCCCAATGCTTTCCATTCCAATGGGAGGTGTTGATGTTGTACTAGGAGTCCAATGGCTACAATCCTGGGTACAATAGCTTTTAATTTTCAAGAACTTTTCATCAAATTTTCTACGGAAGGAAAGGAAGTTGAATTAAGGGGTATTGCAGGGAAACCAGGAAAGATAATCAGCTCTAATGGTATGACAAAGCTTCTAAAAAAGGAGCAAAGAGGTGTAATTGCACAATTATGCTCGCTAGATGTTTCCACATCGGAATCATCTATTTCTCCAGATCTCCAAAAAGTCCTGGACAATCATTCCAAGGTATTTGAGACTCCCAAAGGTCTCCCACCTATGCGTGATCATGATCATGCTATTCATCTGATTCCAGGAAGTGTTCCTCCAAACATCAGGCCGTACAGATATCCCTATGTCCAAAAGAGTGAAATTGAACGTATGGTTGCAGAAATGCTAGAGGCTGGTATAATTCAACCGAGTCAAAGTTCTTTCTCTGCTCCAGTAGTATTGGTGCACAAGAAGGATGGATCATGGTGCATGTGTCCGGATTATAGGGAGCTCAACAAGCTCACTATTAAAGATAAGTTCCCCATTCCTGTCATTGATGAATTACTGGATGAATTGCATGGATCAATTTACTTCACCAAGTTGGATCTTCGTTCAGGATATCATCAAATCAGAATGAAGACTGAAGACATTCCGAAAACAACATTTAGAACTCATGAGGGTCATTATGAATTTTTGGTCATGCCTTTTGGCCTTACCAATGCACCTTCAACATTTCAAGGTTTGATGAATTCAATTTTCAAACCATTCCTTAGAAAATTTGTGTTAGTATTTTTTGATGATATACTAATCTACAGCAAGTCTTGGAAGGATCATGTTGAACATGTTGACAAGGTGCTACAACTATTGAAGGAGAAACAATTATATGCAAAAAGATCCAAATGTTTCTTTGGAGTCCAGGAGGTGGAATATTTGGGTCATATTGTATCTCATGAAGGAGTTAAGGTAGACCCTAGAAAAATTAAAGCCATTAAGGAATGGAAAATCCCCACATCCATAAAGCATCTGCGAGGATTTCTCGGGTTGACAGGGTATTATCGCAAGTTTGTTAAGAATTATGGGAGAATAGCAGCACCTCTAACAACATTATTGAAGAAAGATGCATTTTCATGGACTCCGGAAGCAACAAAGGCCTTTGAACATCTTAAAGAGGCAATGTGCCAAGCACCGGTCTTAGCTACACCAGACTTCACAAAAACCTTTATTGTGGAATGTGATGCTTCAGGAAATGGAATTGGTGTTGTTCTAATGCAAGATGAAAGACCCATTGCTTTTGAAAGTCGTCCAATCAAGGGAAAGTTTTTAAGCAAAGCTATTTATGAGAAGGAAATGTTGGCAATACTCCATGCACTTAAGAAATGGCGACCCTACCTAATGGGAAGACACTTCAAGGTAAAAACGGATCATGATAGCCTTAAATACTTTTTAGAACAAAGATTATCCTCTGAAGAGCAACAAAAGTGGGTCACAAAGATGTTGGGTTATGACTTTGAAATCATCTACAAAAAAGGGAAAAAATGTGGTGGCAGATGCACTCTCAAGAAAGGATGAGGATGTGGAAGCATTGTTGTGCGCCATTTCTATTATCCAACCAGATTGGATAAACGAAGCAAGGGAGGAATGGAAGAATGACGAAGAAGTGTGGGCACTTATTCGAAAGTTACAACAAGATTCCAGTACGTCTGATACATTTAGCTGGAAAAATGATTCGTTATGGTACAAAGATCGCTTATACCTCTGTAAGAATTCCCAGCTAAAACAAAAGATTCTTATGGAATTGCACACTTCTCCCTTAGGAGGGCACTCAGGATTTTTAAAAACTTACCACAGGGTTAAGAAGGAATTTTTTTGGGATGGCCTTAAATCATATATTCAAAAGTTTGTGGCTGAATGTTTGGTTTGCCAACAAAATAAAGTTGAAACAATTAAGACACCGGGTCTATTACAACCTTTATCCATTCCAAGCCAACGTTGGGAGGAGGTTTCAATGGATTTTATCACAGGTTTACCCAAGTCTGAGGGAAAGAGTGTCATCATGGTGGTAGTTGACAGACTTACCAAGTATGCACACTTTTGTGCATTATCACATCCATTTAAAGCCAGTACAATTTCTGTTGCATTTATGGAAACAATTCAAAAGCTACATGGAAACCCAAAGATTATTGTAAGTGACAGAGATCCCATTTTCACTGGAAATTTTTGGACAGAATTATTTTCTTGTCTTGGTACTCAGTTAGCTCATAGATCATCTTATCATCCTCAATCTGATGGGAAAATTGAGATAGTAAACAAATGTTTGGAAGGATATCTTCGTTGCTTTGTATCTGATAAATAGACACAATGGGTCAAATGGTTGCCTCTGGCTGAATGGTGGTATAACACTTCCTTCCATACAACAACAAAAATGACCCCATTTATGGCACTTTATGGGTATCAACCACCATCCATCACATCATATTTAAGAGAAAATTCTAAGGTTCAGGCAGTGGAACATCACATCGAACATCAACAACAAGTCCTCCAACTCTTAAAGGATAACCTCGTGTTGGCACATAATAGAATGAAACAACAGGCAGATCAACATCGTAGTGAACGAAGTTTTGATGTAGGTGATTAGGTATTCCTACGGCTACAACCATATAAGCAAATGTCCCTCAAGCAAGCTAAGAAGGACAATACATTATCACCAAAGTATTATGGTCCATACAAGGTGTTGCAAAAGATTGGTACTATGGCATACAAATTGGAGCTTCCTGCAGCTTCTCGATTGCACCTAGTTTTCCATGTTTCATGTTTAAAGAAGGTTATAGGTGACAAGCTCCCAGTTCAAACAATATTGCCAGAACTTGACGAGGAAGGAAAAATTATATTGGAACTAGAAGCAGTCACAGAAACAAGAACTCGACAGCTACGAAATCGTTCAATTTCAGAGTATCTTATCAAGTGGAAGAACTTATCCGTTGAAGATTCCACATGGGAGGATGAGATTTTATGCAGAAGTATCCAAAACTACTCAAGCGTTGAGGACAACACTTTTTTGAAGGAGAGGGGCATGTTGGGTCCCTATAATACTAGTGATTACCCCATTACTATTGTAGTTATACCCCTTATTAATATTGTTGTGCCCCTATTGCCCCCATATTGTTATTACTGTGCCCCATAGAATCCCTCTATTGTTATTTTTGTGGCTTTATATTATTATTGTTAGGTCGGCTGGATTATATTATGACTCCTTAGACTCCTATATATAGAAAGGAGGTTTTGTCATTTGAATCATCCAATAATTGTTCATTTATGTAATGTCAAGGAGGTTGCCCCCTCGAAGAGGCTAAATTCTAAGGCGTTGATCTATCTTTTCTATATTTTCTTGAGCTAATTTCATAACAGGAACGATCTCACCTATTACGTCTAATCCCCACTGATCAAAAGGTTGTTCAATGGTAACTGGTTGTAGTGGCAAGGCTGGTTTCTTTTGTCTCCCAGCAATAGTTTGACAGACTTGGCATTTCCTTACGAAGATATGTGCATCTTTGAATAATGTGGCCCAGTAATAGTTCGCGCGCAAAATTTTGTGGGCAGTTGCATCTCCAATGTAGTGTCCACCTGCTGACCCATCGTGGAGTTCCTGCAAGAATTTTTCAGCTTCAGATTTGTCAAGACATCTAAGGAGAACAAAATCATAATTTATTATAAAAAGAACGTCATTCACGAGTTGATATTGTTTGGATTTTAACCTCAGGGCTCTTTTCTTGGTATGATTGAGGTTTGGAGGAGCATATCCATTCTTTAGATAATAAATAATATGAGCATATAATGACTTAGCATCGTTTAGTCTTACCTCATACACTTGTACCTCTTCAGATGGATTTTCAGACATTAGCGATGCTCCAGCCAACATTTTGCAAAAGCCTTGACCTTTTACAATATTTTCCGGTTTGATTTCTATGTCATATTCTTGTAAGGTAGTAACCCAATTGGCCCTTTTCTCACCCACATCCTTATGTACTAGAAGATTTCTTACTGCTGGAAACGGTACTATGATCTTGGTATGTGTTTTGAGTAAAAAAGGTCTGAAATATTTAATTGCTTTGAAAACAGCATAAGCTTGTTTCTCCACATTTGGATAATTCAATTCAACACCTTGTAAATTGGAACTAAAGAAAGCAATAGGGGCTTCTACCTTTTCTTGATTTTCTTGAGTGAGTATCACAACATATGATCTATCTGAGGCAAATGTATACAAAATAAAAGGATCGGAAAAATTTGGAGTCGCCAATGATGGAGCATTGATAATTGCTGTTTGATTAGATTGAATGCCTCATGTTCATCTTGGCCCCATTTAAAGTTTGTGTTCTTTTTAATAATGGCTTGTAAAGGAGGCACAATTCTTGAAAAATCTGGAACGAATCTCTTTACAAAGTTAATCTGGCCAAGGAAAGATTGCATGGCTTTCTTGTTGTGAGATAGGTGTACTGCGGAAATTTCCTTGATTTTGTCAAGATCAATGTGAATTCTAGATTTTGACACTATGAATCCTAGAAGCTTTCCTTCACTTAATGCGAAAAAAGATTTTTTTTGGTTAAGCGAAATCCCATACCTTAAACAATGCTGGAAGATTTGTTTTAAATCCATGAGATGGTTGTTTCATTTCTTGGAATAAATAGTGATATCATCCAAATAGGTTACCACTGACTTATTAACTAACCCCTTGAATGCAACGTCCATGGCTCTTTGAAATGTGGCACCCACGTTAATCAAACCAAATGGCATCTTTTGATATGCATATGTTCCCCATTTAGTTCTGAATGTCGTTTTTAATTGATCATTGGGATGTACCAACACTTGGTTGTATCCTGAGAATCCATCCAAGAATGACATTAATTCTGGGCTCGCAACTGCCTGTAGTATTTGTTCCATGGGGGGCAAAGGAAAATTATCTTTTTGGCAGGCTTTTTGAAGGTTTCGAAAGTCAATGCAGATTCTAATATCTCCATTTTTCTTTCTAACAGGTACCATATTGGAGACCCATTTAGAATGTCTAACGGGAAAGATTATTTTGGCTTTCAATAACTTATTGAGTTCAGTTTCAATATAATTTTGTAAATTTGGATGGATCTTTCTCAACTTTTGTTGGACATGTTTTTCATTATCGATCATTGGGATAGTATGTTGGATGATGGAGGTGTCGTATGTTTTGAGTTCATCGTAATTCCAAGCAAAGACACTTTTTTATTGTTTCAAGAGACAAATATATGCTAATTTCTCTTCAAGGGCTAGGCCAAGTCCTAGGTTTATATTTTGGGGTTTGGCATGAGTTCCTAGATTTACTAATTCATAATTCAAAGTTGAAGTTTGGAGTTTTGAATTGGTAGATCTTTTGAATCGATCTTTCAAATCATAAAGGTCTTCTAATTTGACTACTGATTTAGGTATATCATTGTTAGTACTGTCATGTTGCAATTGTTGGTCATGTTGGTCTTCGTCAATTATTTGATTGGTGTAAGATCCTTCAGATGTGAGGAAACTCACGATATCAAGATCATCGTTGAAAATCCTCCAATTGGTAATGTTATCAGGAATAGATGGTCTAAAAATTAACTCAATTGAAAATCGGTCAGGGCTAAAATCTTCTGAAGGAATGAGCTTGGAAGCCACATTGGCTAAGAGGTATGCGCTAGCATTCTGGAGTCTGGGAATTGATGAAATATTAAATGCTATAAAATGTTCAGTCAGATCTTGAGCTAAAGATTGATAATGCTTTAAATGACCTGATAAACAATGTATAGTATTATGTACCTATCTGATTACAATTTCAGAATCTCCAAAAACTTGCAGATATTTGACGTTTACTCCGATTGCTTTGTATAACCCTTGGACTAGAGCTTTGTATTATGCAGTATTGTTGGTGCATTCAAATTCGAGCCTACAAGTTAGCATGGTTTTATCTCCCTCTGGACTTACTAACACACATCCTACTCCTGCTCCTTCATTAGATTTAGAACCATCAAAAAATAATTTCCAAAACAAGTATTTATTTATAGGACTATCTATAAAATTAATGCATTTGGAACTATCTATTTGAGAGAAATTTTCTACTTGAGATAAAACAGAATGTTCTAAGTAAGGTAAAGTATGAGCATTAAAATTTCCTAGGAAAGAATCTACTGAATATTTGCCAATGATGTTAGAATTATATGCTACTGGTTCATTTTCTCCCTCGAGTTCTGTTACTACGTATTTCTGATGTCGTTCCAGTTCAACTTTTATCTGGTTTGGTTTACCATTATAAGGGAGCCACATGTGCGACCAGTCCGTTGCAAAGTATCCATGAAGTTTTTCTGACCAATCTCTCCTAAGAATTAAGCCATAAAATTCAGGAATATTAGCAACTAAAATGTCAATAACTTGACATACCTTTGGATTGGATGACAGCCTTATGGTAACCTGATTTAATTCGCCAATCACTTCGACTTGCGATCGATCTAATTGGACTATGCACACAGCGGATTTCTATGGTTGAACATTCAACATTGCACAAATTGATCTTGGTAAAATATTTGATGAAGCTCCAGAATCCGCTAAGCAATTGTGCACGTTTTTATTGAAAATTTCATAAGGAGAAATGGGGGAGTATGCAATCTCGATCTTCCCCCAATTAATGCGATATTATTTGGATCAAATTTATTAATCACATTAGTTGGAGGTCTTCCCATATCATGGGAATCTTGAGAGATTACAACAGCTGGTAAAGGTGCAATTGGTACAGCATGTAATTCTTTCAAAAGTACTTTCTGCTAGTGTTTTAACTTGCTCAATTCAAAAAGAGTAATATTGGCCCTAGTATTTTTCATGTCTTCTACGATATTATACTCCATTTCATCTGAAATGGTTAGCGTTTTAGATGGAGCAGATGTGTTTGTTTGGACTAGGCTGGTTTGAGTCGCTTTAGGTGATGTTTTCTTAGCTGCGACTTTATCCTTAGTCATCGAGCTTGCGCTCTTTGGCTTAGGTGTAGGTTGAGGAGGATCAAGTTGATTTCTGCTACGAGTACTAACCGGGAATGCCTCTTGATCCTCTTCATTTGGGAGGATGAAATCCCACATACCTTGTAACTCTACAACTTCCTCTTCATCGGTATGTTCTTCAGTAGCATTTTCCTCTTCTTCTTCTTCTGATTCAGCATTCGATATAGCGCTAGGGGGTTTGGAATCAGCTGAAGGATTTATTTTGAAAGGCCTGTATGAATTTTTAGAAGAAGTTTATGCCACTTGTTTTTTAATATCGACCATTTCGTTAGACATGGTATTCAAAACTTTTTGTAGTCCTTCTAAATCAAATGGATCTTTTGGTTGTTTTTTCTTGGGATATTCTTTGAAAGACACCTTCTTAGACTTTTGTTCTTCTATTGCGTTTTTATTTTCTAGGGTCGTAATACGTTTCTCTACTGCTATTGCTTCTTTCATATTTTCAACTAAGGTTGTTTTGTTAGCCCTATCAACAAAGATTGCTAAGTTTGATGGTAAAGCAGTAATGTACCATTCACTTCGCACTTCTTCACTAGGCTGAGAAGCAGTAGGTATTTTGTTTAAGATTTTATTGAAACGTAAATTGAAATCTTTGACGGGCTCTCTTGACTCGGCCCTAAGGTTAAACAAGTCATTTATCAGTGTCGTTGTAGATCTGTCATCACCAAACTTGGTCAGGAATTGTTCTTGGAAGATGTCCCAGCTAGTAATAGATCCAGATAGTAATGAAAAATACCATGATCTGGCTATTCCTTGCAGAGTATAAGGAAAAATTCGAACAACAACATCTTCATTAATAAATCCATTGAGATTTATGGATAGCATAAAGTTATTTATATGTTGTTTCGCTAGCATGCCTGCCTCAAGATTAAACTTAGGAAACCATTTTTCAGGATGGGCTGGTAACTGACTCAAGGGTGAAGGCATTAGGACTGCCCCTGGGTTATTCCATGGAGTTTGGGCCATCACTGAACTACTAACAGAGGAAAGTGTAGAAGATGATCCTTGCGGCTAAGAGGATGAGGATATTATGACTCCAGATGGTTGAGAAGGATTTGGGGAAGTTCCGGTAGACTGATGGACAATGATCTGAAGTGGAGGAGTGGATGGTTGACTTCGCGGTGAAGAGGTTGAGATGGATGATGATGATGAAAGAGTCTCACTATCGGATCCTTTAGGAGACTTCCTTGCTCTCTTCCTAGTAGGCAGACGTAATTCGGTTGGTTGAACACCAAACTTTTCGCTCTTTAACCTGGTAAGAGGATGAGCAGGGTTATATTGCGAAGTCACACTGCCTTGATATTTATCAAATTTCTAAGGAGATATAGAAAATCGCTGAAGTTTGTGAATCAAAGATTCAACTTTAGGAGGTTCAATAGTATATTCTTCTAAAAAGTCAGGGTTTGTAGCAGTGACTGTTGATCCAGCGACTTCTAGCTCTAGGTTTAAAGATAATGGAGAAGTCGGGGGAGATGGTGAGGGCGATTTACTCTCAGAATGGTATTTAGATTTATATTTGCTTGCCATTCACAGTTCGAAGCCCTCCTTCTAGTGCTAAATATGTTGAAGCCCCGAAAATTGGGTCTACAACAAGGGGGATACCCGCCCGGTCCGGACCTTGGTTGGCAGCTCCTTTTTCGTTTGGTATAGTGGGTCCAACTGAGGATATGGGACCAGTTTCCCAATTTAAGTGTGTGTGTGAGAAAGATTGATATTTCTGTTTCTAACAGTTTCTAAATGGAATACTTCTACTCTAATTCTAATCTAATAATAAGGAAAATATATTCTAATAAGCAGAAATATGTAAATCTACACTAACCCGGGGTGTAATCTTTCCTTTATGCGATCTAAAATGATTTCAAATAAAAACTGGTAATAAAGATCATTCAACTATTATGAGAAAAGAATTCAATAAGGATGAACCACTTCGTATAAAAAGTTAGACGAAACAGTTGTGAAAGACATATCGCATAATAAGCTATTCATACACTAAGCATAAATAAATAGCTATCACCATAAAAAAGTGCGAAATGATAACTCAGGCATTCATGCATCAATATATAAATAACTGAACAGAAAATCACTTTAACACACGGCAGAAATAGTTAAGAGATAGAAATACCATTTATAAGTAGTCCTACTCATGAGCTTCAAGTGATAAAGATTTATCTCTTCTTGATCTAACATCCACTAAGAGTACAAAAGTGCAACATCAGTAGCAGATATCAAATGCAAACATCAATAAATCCTGTTCCATTCATTCATCAAAACCTCCTCAAAGGGTACAAAGGTGCATGTTTTGGGGATAAGTTTTTGATAAATTTCAGGACCCTTCTCTAAATGCATGAGAAGGGTTTAAATACTACTAACTAAATCTAAAAATATTTTCTTAAAAAAATGTAGGATGCGGTTTAAATGACCGTCCTCTTTTCAGGAAAATAAAACAAAATGAAAACTAAAATTGAATCTAAAATTAAACTAATTATGTATTTGGTCCTTGAAATCGCACACATGCAGCATCTATTTGAGAAGAGTCGGTTGGCCGACTTCCACTTTTAGTTGAGCTAAGAAAATAGAATCGACAAGATCTGGCACCATCTTTTCGGCCGAATTGATGATACACTTGATATTCATCCACTGGCTATGTGGCTTTACCAAGTATGCCGAGTAATAATCCCAGTTCAACTTGGTTAACCCTTGGATTGCTTCTGCCTTTTCTTAGGCCTTCTGCTTCCAATCTGTTTGTATCGTTGCTTTCTTGCAATTTTCAGGGCTTGCAGGTGACTGGGCAATTAGTTGCTTTCTTTTTTGAGGAATTTTTCTCGTGCCTAGGAAACTGCCTCCGTTTCTTGATCCGGGCTTCCTTGATGCATTTTTCGCCTTTTGCGCCTTTTCCTTTTAGCGGATATAAAGCTCAAACCTTGTAAAAATAATGATTCAATAAGCTCTTGACCTTAAGTATTAAACTGTTCATTTATGATATCAACACTGTCCAATATCCACTTCACCATGTCATGTATGGGAGAATTTTGGGCCTTGCTGCTATCCGGTGTAAGAATGAGCAAGCTAGCTATGTGATAGATGCCTCAGAAGAACCATTTGAGCCCACGGTAGTAGTAATTTCCATTACTCTAGGATTCTCCTCTTCGAGCGGATTATACATGCCTTCCCACGTAGCAATTCCCGCATCTCTGTTACAGGCCGTGTCTGTATACAAGGGTGTCATTTCTTTTTCTTCTGAGCTCGGGGCTTTGCTTTTCTTTCCCATTTTATCCTGCGTATTGCTTTGTATTGGCCTCTATTCTCCGTTCCTGGAATTCACAAATGAAGTTAAAATAATGACAAGGAAGGGTGATGGGAAAGTTTTAAATGTCACAGACACATCAAGTATACCACCTTACGTGAGATGGTTTTTCGATAAGCATGAACCATATTCCATTAATAACTGGAAACTACCTCATTTATTAGCATTAAAGTGCATAACCAAGTGTCAGCTTATGAAAAATGCTTTTCTTGAATAATGAGCCCGAAAGATCTGCGATGAAGCGATTTTGCGATTTGCTTTGCAATATCAGAGATCGCAACATCGCAGAATCATAACATCACAAAATCGTACCATCGCTCGTGATATCGCATTATCGCATTGTCGTTGTATCGCGAAATCGCAATATCATAATATCGCAATATCACAATATCAAAAATCACAGAAATATTACATATGACAATCTTTGTTAACCTGTTTTCTGCAACATGCAATTTGCGATCGGCATCATCGCATATCGGCAAATTAAAATGTTTTCAATGTAAATTGTGCTTGATTTATGCGATGCGATATTTGTTCATTATCGCATATCGCGATCTTGCAATATTGGAGTTCGGCTTGTAAGGTGTTCTTTTTTGCGATGCGATATTCCTAAGGAAATATTTTGTCTTACTTTACCATAAAACTTAGATTTTTTAGATTTTCAAAGGGGGCTTCCTATGTTTATGATGGTAAGTTTTATTCGAAAAGGAAATTTAAACACTACTTTGATTTTTAAAATTTTTAACTAAGGGTCCCCACTTATTTAATATTAGGAATAACACTAAATGAGAAGGGGGGTTGTTGCTGGCCACAACGAACACCCACCATTATTTCTTTCAGTTTTTTAGTTTCCTTAATTGTAGCATAATTTACTATTTTTAGCAGTTTTTCGAGTCGTGAACTTACGAAGCCATTTTGAGGCCCTAAACGACGTTTTTTTTGGAAAATTGGCAGCAACATGCGTTCACGGACTAATGTTGCTCATCCAGGTGTTGTGCATGTCAAACAGAGATTGTATGCCAAAGTTACGACCTCGGGAAGTTGATGTACCAATTTACCCAAACGGAGCCCATAGTTTAGCGCTTCATTTCCTAGGGTTAGGTTTTTGGATGTTTAGGGTTTTCCATTGTTTCTCAATAATAAATAGGTGTTCGAGCCTCATTGTAAGACAATAAAGAGGCATGTAGCCGATGGAATCTCTCCTCAGAGATAAGCTACCATTGCCCGAGCTAGTTTATTTCCATTTCTGTTTGTAAGCATATTTTGGTATTTTACATTAATGAAATGAAGTATTATTTCTATTACATCTCTATATTTATGGTTATCTATATAATTTGTTGCATTCCTATTTAAATCTGGATCAGTGGTATCAGAGCAGTTTTCTCTTTCTCTGTTTTTCTTTGCATGTCCCCAACGAGGTCAAGATATAAGTAGTTAGGGCTTGAACTGGTCGAACCTTTGCGAGACCAGGCTCGTAAATCTCGACAGACTCCCATGGCAGATGAAAAGAAAGATGATGGGGTAGGAGATCCTATCAAAACCTTGCTCAAAGAGGCTCTCGAGCAACAAAGAAACGCGATGATGGACAACTTTGCCTAGATCCTTTAGCAACTTCCCAGGGGCGACACATCTACTTCCAGCAGCTACTCTGGAAGTGCCACACCTTTTAAGGTACATGTTAACTTTGACATTCCCATATTTGAGGGTCAGATAGATGCAGATGCTATAGATAAATGGTTAAATATGCTAGAAGGGTGTTTTTCTCTTCATGATTTTTCCGATCGGGAAAAGATTACTTTTGTTGTTCTCAACACCGCCCCCCATGTCAAGGACTAGTAGGAAACCCACTGCGAGGAGAAGGATGAAAGTACAACCTCACTGTTTTAGCGCACCCACATGGAATTCATTCTAGAATGCCATCAAGGAGTAGTACTACCTTGTTAGAAGCTATGAGGATAAATACATAAAGTGGACCACGCTGTGACAGGGAAGGGACCAAGACATGCCAGAGTTTACCGATATTTTTCATACCCTTCACACAAAGTTGGGTATCAAGGATTCTGAGCTAGATTTGGTACTCAAATACCGCGACTGCCTACACAGGTACATGCAGGACGAGATGGAGTTCCTGTACATCTCTTCGCTTGGAACGACATACCGATACGTTGTTAAGATCGAGCAGAAGTTTAAAAAGAAGAAGCAATACTTTGGATCTGCAAACCCGAAGCAAGGGAAAGGTGACTCAAAACCATTGTACAAAGGACAAGGACAAGGCAGGGTGGCCTAGGAAAACCCGCCAAAGCCGCAAGCAAAGAACAACACCACGAAGCCAAAGAAGGACACAGGAAAGTGGTGTGAGTTCCATAAGAGCTCCACTCACAACACAAGTGAGTGTCCGGCCAATCAGTCACTGGTGGCCGAGCTAAAGTCTTCGGAATCAGATGCATTTTCCAACTCTAATTCAGAACCTGATAAGGGGAATGACAAAGGCAAGAAGATTAACGATGTGGGGCCCAACACCACTGATGCCACCATGAAGATCGAGAAGGAGGAACCTGAAGATCCAGAGGAGGAGGAGTGTGTCTTACACTCCCAGATGTGGGTAAAGGGCTCCCCGCTATAGTTCATTGTCGACAAGGTGAGCCAAAAGAACCTCATTTTAGTAGAGGTCGTGATGTGGTTGGGTTTACTGACCACAACACATCCACAATCATACACCATCGAGTGGCTCCACCAAGGACAGGATCTTCATGTGAGCCAACTGTTTTACCTTCGATACTGTTAGCTCTGCTGCAAACTTCAGCATTTGGTGGGCCAAAGTTCAGATCGACCGTGTGTTTATGCTGAGAAAGGTAGCCCATAGCAGTCTTTTCTTCCCTTCCCCCTTTATGTCCCTTCTACTCCATAGACCCGCTATCTTTATTTTTATCTTTTGTAACCTCTTCATTCCCCGTTTAAATCCCTCTGAAATCTGTCAAAGCCCCTGTTTAGCCCCAACCCTTAATTGTGAAGCGCAAAGCCTCCATAGGACCCTACTATTTAGCCTTGGCGCTTTCATTCCTCATCGCTGTCGGAGCTTTCAGCAGGTATCTCATAAGTCGGGTGTCTAGCAATCGTTGATGGTTGATTTCCGATTGCCCCTCGGATGCGATATTACGATAAATGATTATGCGATGGTGTATCGGGTCTGGGCCTTTATCGCTATCAGCAATCGGATATGAATAAATGCTACACCCCTTGGGTCCCGCCGATGCGATATCCTGAAGCCCCTTCTTCAATCTTAAAAATGGTTAAAACCTCTATCGGGTCCGTGGGCTAGTCGCAGGTTGCAATCAGAGCTTTTCAGCAAATCTAGTTTAGCCTCACCGATCGCCGATTGTCGGCCGCTCACATTGGACGTGATGTGTTTATAAGCCACTTTTAATGACTCCGTCGGGTCCACAGCACCATCGCAATTGGCACTTTCAATGCGACAAGGTCTTTTCCATTATAGCGATGCGATATTGGCTGCCGGATCTGATGCGACTCACTGATCCCGTGCATAAAGTTTCAGGTCCACAGGCCCGCCTTCAATAGTTTATTTTCCATATTGAATAGCTTTCCCCGCAAGACCGATCTCCACCGTTCATTAATTTAATCCAACGGCCCTCATTCCTCCATCCATATTACCCCCAATAGCCCCCTCCAATTCGATCTCCACTGTTCTGTTGTTGGATCTGACGACCAATAGTTGTTTTTGTTATATGAACGCCTCTGCCATGTTGCTTGTACCATTCCCGACTGTCCACTACCGCCGAAGGAAAATGATAGCCAGCTACCTGCAACCAGCTCAATGATTCTCCAAAAACCGCATTCAACTAACAGAGTGGCCGAAGATTGAAAAGGACAGCCTCGAGCAGTTAAATACATTTACCAGTGATGGGTTTTGTGCAGTCAACATTCCACCTGTTCATGAAGGACAACAGAATATCAGAGAAGATCAATTTTGTTTACTAACACAGCCAGATTTGTATCAGTGGCCCATTCCTGAATGTAAATGTGGTTGGTGACCATTTATGGGCTCCTCCACGCATAGCTAACAGAGAGATTGTGTAATGAGACACCATATATACTCAAAGAACAGATGTAATGGATTAATGAGTGTTAGATGAAGAGAACCCTGTTGTAAGGTTCAACATCTGGAAACTATAACTACTTTGTAACCTGCAGCGTCTGGTCTTCATTTCTAGCTAATACAAGCTTCTTTTGTTGTTTATTGCTCACTTTCCACTTCTCTTTCTTGTTCCAGGCTGTGCCTGTTTGCATTTGTTCTATTGCTGTGAATGTTTAGCATCAGAGGGGCTATCATCCCACCTCTGTGTTAGGATTTAGCATGTATCATAGAACATGCGTGCAGGATTCTGTTGTTTAATGCATAGAGAGTTGTCATCCTATCTGTGCATTAGAAACTATATTTACAGACCTCTTAACTGGTTGCAGCCGGCCATCATAGGGTCCTGTGCATCTGCTGGTGTGGTCAGTCTTCTCCATTATCACCTTATCCTCAAACTGTGAGTAATAGGTGGTTAAAAGCCTTGTATTCTAGGGGTGTTCACCCATGTCTGGGGTCAATCATAGTAGAAGTGGTTATCTGGCTTGAATATGCAACATTTGTTCCATTCATCCACCATTTATCCAACTATATTTGGTTGAATTTGTAATGTTCCCCAGCATCACTAATATGCAACCTAGGTGAGTTTCTTGGGGTGATAACATTAAATGGCGCCGTTGCCGAGTAGAAGAGAATCGAAGCTCAGCTTCCCTAGGAGACGACACAGCTTCAAGCTTTGATGACAGACAAGGTTTGAGCACAGATTTTGGTTGTAATCATCTGTCTGGTGACTCCACTGGAGGAAGGCCATCCTTTGGCGACTCCACATTGAAGTTCTGGTCTAGTTCGTGAAGCATGCTTGGAGAAATCTTCAGAAAATCACTAGCTGGCCAGTGCCTGATCCTGAGAGGATCGATAAGCAGAAGAAACTTTGCGGAAGGGAGCATTAGGATCAGGTAAGCCTTAAAAATTCCATGTATCTCTGTTAGTGAATGTCACCTTTAGAGATTCATTCAGCCCTTGTTTATTCAGTTCCCTTTCGAACCTCAGTTGAAAGAAGATTTCCATGTTGTCCATCGTATTCCTCTGTTTCTGTCATCCTTTTCATTAATTAATTCCTCTCAGCCTACCAGTATTCTTTCATATACCTCAGTCATGGCAAGCTAGCAAGCTCCCACAAAAATAGAAAGAATCATTGTTGCTAGGTATAGACCTCTGGTCTTTCCTGTTCCTCTAAATGCCATGCCTGCAGGAGATTATTAGGAATACATGCCAAAGTTTACTGGTACAGAAGGAATATCAGCTGAGGAGCACCTCGAATCCTTTTATAACTTTGCTGATAATTTGGATATTAGTAAAGAGGATGTATGGATGAGGGCTTTTGTCCAAAGCCTAGAGGGAGATGCTAAAAAGTGGTTCAATGAACTAGCCCCTAGGTCTATTGCAGACATTGAGGCCCCAGATGATGTGCTTTTAAAGTATTGGGGGGATAAAGAAGATCTGCTCTATGATAATACTGAGTCTGGAAACTCGCAGAGGGATGGGCTCTCATCAACATCAGATCATGAGATCGACGAAATGGCCAGGATGATAGAGCTATTGTCCTTTGAAATTTCTAGGTTAAGAGATGAGCAGTATTCAGAAGAAGAGCTATACGAAGAAGATGGGGAGGTCCATGGTTTGGAAGGTGTTCCTATCCTAACCAGAGCTGCACCTAAAGAAGCAGTATCCAGAGGCATTGCTCATGAGTTTGTTGTACCTGCAAAACAACAAGCTCATCAGCAGAAACAGTCAGCAGTGGGTCCTACCATCCCCAAAGAACCTGAACCTGAAGCCAGCACTTCTTCTCCTAGCTATATGAAAATTAGCCAGCCTGCTTTCATCCCCTGCCCAGCGATCAAGAAGGGAGAAGAAGACTCCCCATCATCTTATGTTTCTCTGCCTACTCCAATGACAATCCCTCATAGTTGGCCCTTGAACACTGAGGCAGGAGAAGATTCAATGCTCAAGACTGATACTGATCACTTCCATCTTGATATTCTGATGCCTGCTCAGATTTCCAACACTCGAAATGAAAGGGCAGCTTACTAGATGGCAGAAGAAGAAAATGCATAGTCATGGGAATCCTCCTTGGAAGAGGGTTTTTCAAACAAAGATTCAGGAGCAAATGTTATCTCTGTGTCCCCTGCACAAGAAAACAATGATGCATCTTTCATATTTATTCTGCAGGCCACAGAAGATAAAAATAGGTACACAGCATTCATGGCTATCCAGTAGGTGTACAAAGGCTTCTCTAAACATCATCCAAGGAGAAAAATATGTAGAAGGGAAGTGAAATGTAATCCCTATCTACCTATCAAGCTCAAATGTCCCAAACTGTTTGAGGTAGGGGATCAAATAAATCCTGTCCTGCTGATCTATGATGAACCGGTCTGAGAGCAGGAGAAACAATTTTGGTGGCCCAACAAATGGGCAAATTTTGAAGTTTACATTTTTTAGGCTTTAATGTTTGTAATTAAGTTCTTTAACAGTGTTCTGTTGTATGCTTAGTTGACTCCATGCTCAATGGACACTAGGCAAATGTTTTTTTTTTAAGCTTGTTTTGTATGAAGGCATTGGTCTGCAGTTCTTGAGACCTCATAGGGAGGATCTCATCCTCAGAAGGAGCTAGTGTTAGCTCTGCTACAAACTTCAGCATTTGGTGGGCCAAAGTTCAGATCGGCTGTGTGTTTATGCTCAGAAAGGTAGCCCGCAACAGTCTTTTCTTCCCTTCCCCCTTTATGTCCCTTCTACTCCATAGCCCCGCTAACTCTATTTTTATCTTCTGTAACCTCTTCATTCCCCATTTAAATCCGTCAAAGCCCCTATTTAGCCCCAGCCCTTAATTGTGAAGCGCAAAGCCTCCATAGGACCCCACCATTTAGCCTTGGCACTTTCAATCCTCATCGCTAACGGAGCTTTCAGCAGGTATCTCATAAGTCAGGTGTCTAGCAATCGTCGATGGCCGATTTCCGATTAACCCTCAGATGCGATATTACGATAAATGATTGTGCAATGGTGTATCGGGTCCGGGCCTTTATCGCTATCGGCAATCAGATATGAATAAAGGCTACACCCATTGGGTCCTGTCGATGCGATATCTTGATGCCCCTTCTTCAATCTTAAAAATGGTTAAAACCTCTATCAGGTCCATGGGCTAGTCGGAGGTCGCAATCGAAGCTTTTCAGCAAGTCTAGTTCAGCCTCACCGATTGTCGATTGCTAACCGCCCACATCGGACGCGATGTGATTATAAGCCACTTTTAATGACTCTGTCAGGTCCGTAGCACCATCGCAATCGGTGCTTTCAATGCGACAAGGTCTTTTCCATTATAGCGATGCGATATTGGCTACCGGATCCGATGCGACTTACTGATCCCATGTATAAAGTTTCAGGTCCACAGGCCCGCCTTCGATAATGTATTTGCCATATTGAATAGCTTTCCCCACAAGACCGATCTCCACCGTCCATTCATTTAATCCAACGACCCTCATTCCTCCATCCATATTACCCCCGATAGCCCCCTCCAATTCGATCTCCACCGTTCTGCTGTTGGATCTGACTGCCAATAGTTGTTTTTGTTATATGCACGCCTCTGCCATGTTGCCTGTACCATTCCTGACTGTCCACTGCCGCCGAAGGAAAATGACAGCCAGCTACCTACACCTAACTCAATGATTCTCCAACAAACGCATTCAACTAATAGAGTGGCCGAAGATTGAAAAGGACAGCCTCGAGCAGTTAAATACATTTATCAGTGATGGGTTTCTTTCAGTCAACATTCCACCTGTTCATGAAGGACAACAGAATATCAGAGAAGATCAATTTTGTTTACTAACACAGCCAGATTTGTATCAGCAGCCCATTCCCGAATTTAAATGTGATTAGTGACCATTTATGGGCTCCTCCACGCATAGCTAACAAAGAGATTGTGTAATGAGACACCATATATACTCAAAAAACAGATGTAATGGATTGATGAGTGTTAGATGAAGAGAACCCTGTTGTAAGGTTCAACATCTGGAGACTATAACTACTTTGTAACCTGTACCGTCCGGTCTTCATTTCCAGCTAATACAATCTTCTTTGTTGTTTATTGCTCACTTTCCACTTCTCTTTCTTGTTCCAGGTTGTGCCTGTTTGCATTTGTTCTATTGCTGTGAATGTTTAGCATCAGAGGGGCTGTCATCCCACCTCTGTGTTAGGATTTGGCATGTATCATAGAACATGTGTGCAGGTTTCTGTTGTTTAATGCATAGAGAGTTGTCATCCTGTCTGTGCATTAGAAACTAGATTTACAGATCTCTTAACTGGTTGCAGCCGGCCATCACAGGGTCCTGTGCATCTGCTGGTGTGGTCAGTCTTCTCCATTATCACTGTATCATCAAACTGTGAGTAATAGGTGGTTAAAAGCCTTGTAGTCTGGGTGTGTTCACCCATGTCTGGGGTCAATCATAGTAGAAGTGGTTATCTGGCTTGAATATGCAGCATTTGTTCCATTCATCCACCATTTATCCAACTATATTTGGTTGAATTTGTAATGTTCCCGAGCATCATCGATATGAAACCTAGGTGAGTTTCTTGGGGTGATAACACATACAACATCAACCACTTCACAGATGAGGTATTATGTGACGTTGCTCCTCTTGATGTTTGTGATGTATTATTAGGCCAACCATACTTGTGGAAGCGACATGCTATGTATGAGTCAAGGCCTCGTGTTGTTATTGTTACTTTGGAAAATAAGTTGTACAGCATACTAGAGGTAGAACCGCTTATCGCCATCTCTTTGGTTACTGCAAAACAATGCAGTAAACTCATTTCCAAAACTGGGAAATTTGTTTTCCTGATGATACGCCCTCAAGGAAAGAAGAAGGCGGTGGCCACGACCTCTAGACAGGGGCCCTCCACACGACAACTACAGATGGACAAGTTCGTGGAGGAGTATGAAGACATCTTCACCTTCCCCACAATGGTTCCTATGCACTGCCAGGTCAAGCACTACATCGATCTGACCCCAGGTGAACCGCTACCCAATGGACCAATTTATCGGCGCTCTATTCTTGAGAACGATGAAATCAAGAGGTAGATTCAAGAGCTGCTTCAGAAAGGTCACATTCGACTGAGTTCATTGCCCCGTGGGATACTGATCATGTTGGTATAGAAGAAGGATGGGACTTGGAGACTCTGTATTGACTATCGGGCGCTGAACAAGATCATTTTCTGGAATAGGTACCCGATACCATGTATTGATGACTTTTTGGACCAACTAAAGGGGGGAAAATATTTCAGCAAAATTGATTTTAAGTCAATATATCATCAGGTACCAGTCAAACCCTCCGATGTGTGGAAGATTTCCTTCAAAGCCAAGGAGGGCCTTTTCAAATGGTTGGTTATACCTTTCGGGTTCATGAATGTTGCTACAACCTTCATGAGCATAATGGATGACATCTTGCGGCCATTCACCAACTCATTTGTAGTGGTATACTCTGATGAAATCCCGATATTCAGTTGGAGTTGGGAAGAGCATCTCCACCACATCTGATAGGTTGTCCAAACACTGCGGCAACACAAGTTATGTGCAAATTTGGAGAAATACACTTTTGGCATGACCCGAGTTCAATATTTAGGATACATTATTGATGAACGGGGGGTGCATCTAGATCCAACCAGGAATTCATTTGGGACTGGCCATCTCCAACCACTCTGACAAAGCTCCGTAGCTTTCTGGGTCTTGCCAACTTCTACCACAGGTTCGTGTTGGGATTTTCTCATATCACATGGTCCTTGAGTCAAGTCACCAAAAGATGAGCGAAACAAAATTCTTTTGGTCTGAATCTCAACAGAAGGCATTGACAGAGTTGAAACATTGCCTCTGCTCGGCGCCAATGCTCGCATTACCAAACTTGCAACAACCATTTGAGATTGAGATAGATGCCTCTGACTATGCTATTGGGGTAGTCCTTACTCAACACAGGCATCCAATGGCATATCACATTGAGGCACTTTCAGACACAGTCTAGAAGTACCCTACTTATGACAAATAGATGTATTCCATTGTGCAGGACTGCCGACAATGGAAGCATTACATTTTGGGGAAGGAAATGGTTATCCACATATAACATCATCTCCTACAGTTCATACAAACCCAAGGGAAGTTGCAAAATGATCTCCATCAAAATTGGTCCACATACCTGCAACAGTTCTATTTGAATATCAAGTATAAGAAGGGAAAAACCAATAATGTTGCAGATTGCCTCAGTCGACCACTGATCATGATGTTAACCACTGTGCTCAACTCTTGTGGGCACTAGACTTCTGATTGGCCACTTCTCTACAAAAGTGACCCATAATTTAGCCACACATACTAGACACTCTTTGAGGGTCAGCATGTTCCAGATTTTTACCTCCTGGATGCCCTGTTATGCCACATGGGTCACCTTTGTGTTCCTTCAAGCGAGTGTGCCAAGATGATTTGGGGAGCACACTATAGTCGGGCTGCTAGGAATTTTGGGGTTGAGAAAATGGTGGAATTATTGCAGAAGTATTTCCATTAGATGAATCTTCGACAGGATTTTGGGAATTACATCAAATCCTGAACTGCCTACACAATTTCCAAATTGACCATCATGAATCCAGTCCTCTATACTCCGCTTCCTACCCCTAGTCAAGCTTGGGAAACCATCTCCATGGATTACATGTTGGACCTTCCTTCTACTAAGCATGTAAACGACTGTGTTTTTGTGGTCATCGACAAGTTCTCGAAGATGGGAATTATGGTGGCTTGCAAGAAGAATATCATAGTAGAATCCACTGCTAAACTCTTCTTTGAACGAGTGTGGGTACACTTTGGGATCCCATAGTCTATCATCTCAGATTGGGACATCAGGTTCCTCAGTACATTTTGGTCCAGTCTTTGGTCAATGCTAGACACCAAACTCACTAAGTCCACAACCTTCCATCCCCAAACTGATGGCCAAACAAAGGTTGTCAATACGATGATCGTACACATTCTGTGCATGTACAACTCAAAGCATCCATACACATGGGATGAGAGCCTCCCTTATGTTCAACATATTTATAACCAGACTCTCCACAACTCGAATGGCCATAACCCTTTTTAGGTGGGATTGGGATTCTAGCCATTATGTCCCATTGATGTGGCCATGTCATTTGCAGCTACTCAGGTAGATTCGTCTCATTTCCAGTTTGAAACAGATAAGGCAAACAACTTCATTGAGCACATCCAAAATATCTACCAGTAGGTCCATGACATTATGGAGAAATCAGATGCCAAGTACAAGCAACGACATGATCAACATCGGGTGCCACACAATTTTCATGTGGGTGACAAAGTCTGGTTGCATTTGTGAAAGGAATGCCTTACCGGAGCCTATCAGAAACTCAGACCACTCCGATATGGTCCTTACACCATTACCAAGGCTGTGGGAGACAATGCATTTGAGTTCAACATTCCTGATCTGAAATGGGGACCTAAAGGCTTCTTGTCAGCTTACAAGAACCTCTCCCACTCCAAAGCTTATATGTTCCCAAGGTCTATGCTTATGATTGATAATTTGTGGAATTAAAAGAACTTGAAGTAGGTGTATGTCTTCGTTTGCCTTTAAATTGTTTGAGTGCTTATGTTCATTTTCTTAAACTGAAATAGAACACATAACAGTAAAACAGTGCAACAAACAAACAAACACATAAGACAACAAGTCTAATTAGGAGTTCACCCTGATATCTTGGGCTATGTCTCCATGATCTCTAGTCAACTCAACTAGGCTCTTTGGGATTATGGATTAAATTATTTTACAAGTTCCACACTCAACTCCATAGGTTTACAACTGTACCTATGGGCTTAGAATACCATCTTACCCCTGGCTGTCCTTACTCTGCAGACAGATCTAGGATTCTCTAGACTAGACTCCTTCAATTAGTCCTCTGAGCTATTTTGAGCTCTAGCTTGCACCAACTCCCTCAATTTTTTTTTAACTATCTCTGGAACTCCTTCTTCTATCTTCAGCACACCTCGAACACCAGCCACAGCTCGATCATTCGATCTCTTGGTGTGTTACAACTTCACTGCAGCCTCATGGCTCTTTAGAAGTCTATTGGAGCTCTCTGGCTCTGCGGCTCTACCTCCAACCTCTGGTGGCTCTGCCTCTATCAAGCCTCCAACCTCTGGTGGCTCCTTTTGGACTGCGGCTCTGCCTCCCAACCTCTGGTGGCTCTGCCTGTATCAACCTTCTAGCTCTGAAGCTCTCTGGCTTTCTGGCTCTTCAACTCTACTGCGCTCAGGCTCTCTGGCTCTGCAACTCTACTGCGCTCAAGCTCTCTGAGGAATCACCCCTTTGCCATCGCCCCCAACCTCTGGTGGCTTCTCTGGCTTTCTCGAGCTCTCTTTGTTATCTCTCGGCCTCTACAAATCCCCTGTTAACTATGTTCTCTGTGCTTTTTGCAACACATCAGTTATAGTCCACCTCCATCATCAAAGACTGATTGTTTCATTACTATAAGTATTTTTCCATTGAAATGAACAGGCGGGCACGTGCAACCTGGTCATTTGGCCTCCTTCCTGCCATTAATCCTAAAATAGAAATATAATGGAAATACATAGGCAAACCCACGAAAACACATTCATTAGTCGTGAGTCGAAACTCAAAATATATACAATCACACCTATAAACCCGTTAGGTTCGTCCTGTCACCGCAAATCACAACCGCACAGGTGGGAGGTCAAAAACATAAATACACGGGAAATACATAGAAAATCCGCAAATCCAAATTTCAAACATTATTCAATCGCATTCATAAACTTCATCAGGTTCATGCCTTGATCGCTAATCGCAATTGCATCTTGCATATGTCAACGACCCTTTATATTGGGGATCCACCGATCACCGATCGGCAATCGTTGATATCAGTGCATCGCATATAGCTTTCGCAATGGCCCGAGGGTCTATACAACTTTCCAATGGACTATGCCAACCCGATATATATCACCGATCCTCTGCTTCGCATGTCACATGCCCAGCGTTCCGATATGGCATGGAAGCCTACCGCCAATATGATATGTCGGAGGTCGCAATTGGGGAGTCCTTCCATATCTACTTAAGTCGTCCCTTTAACCTCTGCTGATGAAATTTCCCTTAAAGAGCCTTTTAGTTCATTTTGATTAGAAATTTCCTCCTTTTCTAAGGATAATGGGCAACCTTATTTTTACGCTAACTCCTTCATCCGGAGTCCATTTTAGCCCATTCAAATTGCATTAGATTCAAAGTGAAGAGATCTATGCAATGAGACTATTTCCAAGAGCATCCTTTAACATTCATTTTCCTCTGTGAGGAATATTTTTAGAATTAGAAGTCTATACTAGATCCATTTTGCATCACGCCTTCCCACTAAAAAGCTTTTGGACTCCAAAAGACTAATATACTAATCTGAACAGTAAATGAGAGTAAAAACACCCTCTTCTTTCGGCCTCCATACACTTGCCTTGAATAGTGCCTTTGAACCAAATCCTTTGAACACTTTCCTTCCTAGATGTGCTGGTCCTCCGTTTAAGAACTGTCTTCCTCCTTGACTTCATGCAAAACTCCTGCTGAGAAGGTTACAGTAGGTAGTTTAAACCTTCTTCCTGGATCATTGGTCCAATTTGGCTCAAACAAATGTGAAGTTACATCTTCTTCACAAAAATTTACATTTGTATTTGTTTGACATATTGTCAACAACAACAGAATTACAGACAATAACTGGATGTCCTAAACTCTTGCTTCATCAAAAGAAACAGAGTTCACATCTTGTGAACACCTCCATGTATTTACTTCTGCATTTAAAAATGATTGACTAGATAACAAGCCAACAAAACATTCCTTTAAAACAATTGACCCTTCAAGTCAAGCATGTAGAAAAAGAACATTAGGATTCTTTTTCAAAGATGAAACACTTCATCAGTATCTCCATCTTGTAGACCAAATCAACTTTTTCCAAGTCAACATTAACATTACATGCATGCTTAAAACAAAGAAATCAACCCTTCAAGTTAATTACACATACATGTTCAAATACAAGGAAATCATCAACATCCCTGTGTTCATGCACATCATTCTCATGCATGCATTTCATCCTTCAACTTTTGCTTAAGTACACTGTACTTTCGAAGTTGAAATGAACATAATGTTGCAGCAATAGAGTGAGTCTCCTACTCAAGTTTTGCATTTACCTTCTTGGTAGAATCCTGCAACTTGCATCTCATTAACAAAGAAATGCAATTAGATGCATTATATCAATAGACATGCAATCTTAATTAGATAATAATTCTATCCATTTCTTACCAATCCATTTCAAAGCTACTACCTTTGTCTGCACATTAGCATCAACATGTGAATCATCCTGAAACACATCAATCATGGAATATTTATTTCCATTCTTGTCATTCTCTCTTTCCACCCTCTTCAAGTTTTGTGGAAGCATTGTTGGATTCAGAGTCCAACATTTTGCAGCAATATGTCCTTGCTTATGGCAGTAAGTGAAACACATGTGCATCTTCTTGACATCATGATTTGCCTTGTCCAGTGGACCTTTGTCTTTTTGCTTCTTTTCCTTCAAGAGTTTCCTGTATGTGGCCATTCTCTTCCAACATCTAGAAACACTATGGTTATCCAAACCACAAAAGGAACATGCAATTATTTTCCCATACTTATATGGAAATTTACCATGCTGATCATAATCAAAAGGAATATGGTTAAAACCAGATTTATACCTTTCTCTTTCACCTTTATTGCCTTCATGAGGGGGTGATTTGAATGAAGAAGTAGCTCCCTTTGGAACACCATCAATCTCTTCATTGCTTTCAGAGTTTCCACAACTCTTCGGTTCAAGTGTATGCTTATGAACACCTTCTTCCTGAAAATGATGTTTCAAGCTATTGCATTCCCCATGAATACAATCTTTACACTCTTGAGGTAGAAGACCTAAAATGAAACTCCTTCTTCAAACTGTTTCAATTGTCTTCATGGTAGCTTTGGAACTTTCTCCACGAGCTTGTCCATAACCAAGACCCAAATACTTAGGCCTTTCCTCAACTATTATTGGCTCAGCAATACCCTATGCATGTTTGCCCAAGCCTTTTCCTTCATAACCCATCTTGGACATTAACTTGGACCCTACGCCTCTGGTATGTTTTCCAAAAGAACCAACATAATCATTTTTAGAAGAATTTGAAGATAAAATGGAATTATTTACCTCTTCTTCAAGCCGATACTTAACTAAGGCTTCTTTGGCAACAAAGAGTTGTGTCTCCAACTCATGCATCCTTTCCAGGCTCATATTTGCAATATGAAGTTGTCTTTCTGTTTCCCACAATTTGTCAGAAAGCAACTGATTCTCTTCCTTCATGGAATTCAACTGCTCTCGAAGTATGATGCTCTTCCTTCCATCCTCATACATTTCTCTTACCATATCCATCATGATGAACAAGTCTTGCTTCATGTCTTCATCAAAGAATCTTATGATGAAGGAAGAATTTGAGGACTCACTTGTAGAAGTAGTCATTATCAAAATGAATAAAAGAACTTCAAACAAGATTAACAAAGAGCTTATTCAAGCAACCTTTTGCAACAAACCTCTTGTGCTTCAAGGATTGCTTTGAGGTCCTTTGGGATAATAAAAATGCCTTTAGCCCTTCTTCCTTCTTGTCCTCTCCTGGACTTAGCTATCCATAGCTTTCCCTTCACATTTGCAAACTCAAACAACAGTCAGTTTACAAACAATCAAACACCTTTCAGGTTAAGCAAGAAAATAGATTTCTTTGTCAATCAAGCATCCTGCTTTGATCAATCAAGCATCATGATACCACCTGCTTCATAATACCACCTACTCTGATATAACCTGCTCTAATACCACCTTCTTTGAACATGGGGTTAATCAACCTGATGCTCCAATACCATCTGATCTGAAATGGGGACCTAAAGGCTTCTTGTCAGGTTACAAGAACCTCACCCACTCCAAAGCTCATATATTCCCAAGGTCTATCCTTATGATTGATAATTTACGGAATTAAAAGAACTTGAAGTAGGTGTATTTCTTTGTTTGCAAGGAAAATTTGAAGGATGGAAAAATTTCTTGAAGTTTAAAAACATTGGCGAATCTCACTAATCCCTAATATGCAAACTATAAAACGTTTATTGATATATTTCTAAAATTATTCAAATTTATAATGATTTTATATATAGCCTCTATACAATGTTGGCGATTTTTAAGGTAAAATAATTTTATATTCTAAAATTTGGGCGAATCGTCTTTTATAAAATTGGAAATTGGAAAATCTTTTTTGTGGAAAAATCATGGAAAATTAGCCCACTGGGCAAACATTAGCCCCTAAAATTTTCCATGCTTGTTTGCCTTTAAACTGTTTGAGTGCTTATGTTCATTTTCTTAAACGGAAATAAAACACATAACAGTAAAACAATGCAGCAAATAAAAAAACACATAAGACACCAAGTTTAATTAGGAGTTCACCCTAATATCTTGGGCTACCTCTCCATGAGTTCTAGTCAACTCAACTAGGCTCTTTGGGATCATGGCTTAAATTCTTTTACAAGTTCCACACTCAACTCCATAGGTTTACAACTCTACCTATGGGCTTAGAATACCATCTTACCCCTGGCTGTCCTTACTCTGCAGACAAATCTAGGGTTCTCTGGACTAGACTCCTTCAATTAGTGCTCTGAGCTATCTTGAGCTCTAGCTTGCACCAACTCCCTCAGAATTCTACATTTCTCTCTCGAACTCCTTCTATCTTCAGCACACCTCAGACACCAGCCACAGCTTGATCATTCGATCTCTTGCTATGCTGCAACTTCACTGCAGCCTCATGGCTCCTTAGAAGTATATTGGAGCTCCCTGGATCTACGGCTCTGCCTCCAACCTCTGGTGGCTCTACCTCTATCAAGCCTCCAACCTTTGGTGGCTCCTTTTGGACTGTGGCTTTGCCTCCCAACCTATGGTGGATCTGCCTCTATCAACCTTCTGGCTCTGAAGCTCTCTGGCTTTCTGGCTTTGGAACTCTGCTGCACTTAGGCTCTCTCGATCTGCAACTCTGCTGTGCTCAAGCTCTCTGATGAATCACCCCTTTGCCTTCTCCCCCAACCTCTGGTGGCTTCTTTCGATTTCTCGGGCTCTCCGTGTTATCTCTTGGTCTCTATGAATCCCCTGTTAACTGTGTTCTCTGTGATTTTTGTTACACATCAATTACAGTCCGCCTCCATCATTGAAGACCGACTGTTTCATTACAAGAAGTAGTTTTCCATTGAAAAGAATCGGTGGGCATGGGCAACCTATTCGTTTGGCCTTTCTCCTTCCATTAATCCTGAAATAGCAATATAACAGAAATACACAAGAAAACACATGAAAACACCTTCATTAGCCATGAGCCAGAACTCAAAATATATACAATCGCACCTATAAATCTGTGAGGTCCGTCCTGTCATTGCAAATCGCAACCACACAGGCGGGAGGTCAAAAACATCAATACACGAGAAATACATAGAAAATCTGCAAATCCAAATTTCAAATATTATTCAATCGCGTTCATAAACCTCATCGGGTCCGTGCCTTGATCGCTAATTGCAATCGTGTCTCGCATATGTCAATGACCCTTTATATTGGGGATCCACCAATTGCCGATATTGGTGCACCGCATATCACTTTCGCAACGACCCGGGGGTCTATACAATTTCCAATGGACTGTGCCGACCCGATATATATCACCGATCCTCTGCATCGCACGTTGCATGCCCAGGGTTCCGATATCGCATGGAAGCCTACCGACGATGCGATATGTCAGAGGTCGCAATCGAGGAGTCCTTCCATCTCCGCTTAAGTCCTCCCTTTAACCTCTTCCGATGCGATTTTCCTTAAAGAACCTTTTAATTCATTTTTATAAGAAATTGCCTCCTTTTCTAAGGATAATGGGTAATCTTCTTTTTACACTAACTCCTTCATCTGGAGTCCATTTTAGCCCATTCGAATTTCATTAGATTCAGAGTGAAGAGATCTATGCAATGAGACTATTTCAAAGAGCATCCTTTGACTTTAATTTTCCTCCGTGAGGAATATTTTTAGACTTAGAAGTGTATACTAGATCCATTTTGGATCAATTCCCCAATTCCTTGGCCTGCACCCAGTGTTCAATGTGGACCGCCTTTAGCCATACTTTCCACCATTACCAGACACATCTGACATTGCAGAACAACTCACACCAATAAAGTTAAATCCAGATTTCATGGAACAAGTTGCAACTGATCGGATCATGGAAACACAGATCAAGCACACTCACTAGCAAGAGATACAACTGTATCAAGTTGTCAAAGCATGCCAACTCCTTCACCAGGGAAAGTGGCTCACCAGGGACCAAGTTCAACAAAATTTTCCTAATATCATGGAGGAACTCAACGCAATGGCGACAATTGCTTCCTAAGGGGGGGGAGGAATGATCTAGGTGGATATTGGTGGCCACCCGCTAATTCCACTTGGACCCCCACCATTGTTTCTTTCAGTTTTTCAGTTTCCTTAATTGTAGCACAGTTTACTATTTTTAGCAATTTTTCAGGTCATGAACTTCCGGAGCCGTTTTAAGGCCCTAAACAACTTTCTTTGGAAAAATTAGGAGCAACATAGGTCCAAGGACTGATGTTGTTGATCCAAAAGTTGTAGTCCTCAAATAGACATTTCTAAGGAGGTATTGTGCGCGTCAAACAAAGACCATATGCCAAAGTTACAACCCTAGGAAGTTGATGTACCAATTTACCCAAATGGGGCCCATAGTTTGGTGCTTCATCTCCTAGGGTTAGGTTTTTGGATGTTTAGGGTTTTCCATTATTTCTCAATAATAAATAGGCCTTCTAGCCTTATTGTAAGACAGTTCAGAGGCATGTAGTCACCACATCTCTCCCTAGAGATAAGCTACCATCGCCTGAGCTAGTTCATTTCTATTTGTAAGCATATTTTAGTGTTTTACATTAACGAAATGAAGTATTATTTCTGCTGCATCTATGCATTTATGGCTATCTCTGTAATTTGTTGCATTCCTATTTAAATCTGGATCAATGGCGCATACAATACAATATTTAATGTACCTCCCAACATCTTGATGAAGGTTCGAGAAATAAAAATACTTCTGCAGTACTGCCAATATTTTCTCTACCCTGAAATGTTGAGCGATCTGACTATAGTGCACTTCCAAAATCATCTTGGCACGCTCACTTGAAGGAACACATATGTGTGCCAGGAGGCATAATAGTGCATCATGGAAGTGAAAATTTGGAACTTTCTTATGTTCCAAGAGTGTTTGGTATGTGCTGTCAAATTCTGGATCTCTCTTGTAAATATGTGGCCACCTTGAAGTCTCATTCCCACAAGAGTCGAGAACAATGATCAACGCCATGACTGATGGTCGATTGAGGCAATTTGCAACATTATTGGTGCTAACCTTCTTGTAATTAATGTTAAAATCAAATTGTTGCAGGTATGTGGACCATTTATGATGGCGATCATTCTGCAACTTCCCTTGTGTCTGTATGAATTGTAGGGGTCGGTGGTTTGTGTGGATTAATGTTTCCTTCCCGAGATTGTAATG